>WWET01004734.1:95426-110241 GCA_011038615.1 Limnodynastes dumerilii | reverse complement strand
GCCTATAAAAGTGCAATACTATGCCACTCGGTGAGTGTGTTTCAGACACCTCCGGTTCGCCATTCTGGAGGCACATATATCCCAGCTTTCAAAGCATCCTCAGCCAAATGACCAGAGGACCAAAGTTTCTCTGCCTATCAGAGGGGCTCTCACCCCCTCCTCAAGAACAGATACTACACGTGATCTTAGCCAAAAGGCCAAGAAGCGGATAAGTGAAGATGTTGCCCATAGCAACCAATCAGATTCTAGCTTTCCTATTCCATGCTAGAAAACGTCAGCTAGAATCTGATTGGTTGCCATGAGCAGCATCTCTACTTTTCCTTTCCCGCAGCTTAGTAAATCTGGCCCCTAGAGTTCTGCAATCACTAACAACATAAACTGGGCACTGGCTGTGTTGTAGGTTTTCAAATCTTGTGTATTAAGTTAAGGTCATACTTTGTACTGTTGTATCTTATCATTGGTAATTGAGCATGTTATTTACCTTGGTTATCCTTGGATACATTTCTTTGAGTACATAAGTTGGAACATATATTTATTTTACTTGGCAATGATCTATGTTTATTTATATTTAATGCTACATTATTAATTGACAGTTAAAAACTAAAAAGTATATTTTTTCCGGCATGTTTTATTATAGTTTGCATTTCTTTTATAACTTTTGGATAATTCCAAGTGTATAATCCAAGAAATGGCACACCTCACACCCATAGGCGTATCATTAATGGGTGCAGGGTGTTCAGTGCACACGGCCCCCTCAGAACAGGGGGCCCTGTGGCATTCATCCTGCACCAAAGTCTCTGCATATCAGGGTTGGCAGGGGAAGGAGGACCCATTCGGCATCTATTTCTTTCCTCCAAGATCTCCTGGAGGGAAGTAATAGATGCCAAATGGCCTCCTCTTCCCCTGAGGTGAGACTGTCCCGATTCGTGGGCTGCAAAATGGGTGGGTCTTAAATTGCCTGTTAGTCTCCACCCCTTTTGCAGTTGGTGAATCGGGACAGTCCTGCCTCAGGGTAAGGGGGGAGGGGGCCCATGTACAAATCCTGCACAAGGACCCCCTCACTTCTTAAAACGCCCCTGCTCACAAGCCTTCACATCCTCCTAACTTGTTTGCATGAAAGATGTGTAAATGACAGGAATAATCCCTTTTATGATGCAAATTTAGTACAAAGCACAACAAGGGAACAGTGAGAATAAAGTTAATGCCAAAGAAGAAAAGGAGAAGTGACAAATACAAAGACTTATTAACTATAAGGACACAAATAAACTCCATTGGGTGACCTTTTGAGCTCCAACTTACTGACCCTAAAAAATGCCAATCAGTTAGTTGCGTTATGATAAATGAACCATCGGAATGGCAAATATCACTCTCCCCTTCCCATCTCTTCCCCCCCCAGTCTCTCCAGCCTCTGTTCCTTGCAACTTGCTCAGCCGGGTTCTTCCTGAAATGATGTATTCAGATGTAGTTTTCCTTAATGGCGATTGAAAAAGACCAGAAATCCTCGGTTCTGATTATTTAATTTTATCGTTTAAGATCAGCCGCAAAGTAACGATGGACCGGATTCACGCTTAAGAGTGAGTTAAGTGCCGACAAGACCGAACCTAACTCACCTGTCCTGCCCCTATCCCCCCCTGTTTTTAGGTACTTTATGGCACATAAGAGTGCCACAGGGCTACCTTATTTTACCGTGAGTAGTTTACTTCTTAAAAAGGAAACTACGCATGGACATTGCCTCTCCCCGCCCTCCCCGGCTAATCCAAACCCCTCCCACTTCTACCTAAACACTTCCGAGGTGGCATTAACCTCTTTCTTTTTTCTAAACTATTCAGTGCGGACTTTAAACTGTACGGAGACGATCTATATACCTAACTGGTAAGTAGCTTGTGTAAGGGACCTACTATGCATGCGGTAGGTCATTTTGGAAAACTACGCACCTGAGAGTGTGAATACGGTCCAATATCTTGTAGTGGATGACGCTTACTAGAGGCTTTCCTAGCAGAATCCGGGTGGCTGCACCATTCGCTTCTACCTACATCATAGGGTCCCCTATATATTTGTAGCACTCACACCTTCTCCCAGAAGATATGTCTTTGTTTGGAGTCACAGTGCCACCCAATAGCGCCTTTCATACATCACAGCAAGGGTTATAGAGCAGTTCCTTGTGGGACATGTAGCATCTATGATATGTAGCGCTGCTTGGAGTTTTTCGGTAGTTACCAGCTCTCCACAGTGTATAGTACCGATATTGGTGGTAAAATCAGATAATTTATTGAATCGCTAGGATAGTTGGTCTAGTCTGATAACTGCAGGTATGGCGTTTATAATATATTTGTCTCTTTCTTTAGAGGTAATGCACAAGATCCAGACTTAAAATTTCACGGTGCTCGTAGCTCCCTCACTGTATCCAGACTTCCTTGCAGGCTAGCGCACTCCATTCCCCTGGTAAGGAAATTCAATAGAAGACCCCTACCTTACGTTTTCTGCACTTTCCTTACGATTAGGGACAGCATATCTACATATCTTGCTGCTAGTTACATCTCACTACTCACTTAAGCTGGAAACACACTTGTCCACAGTGTTTACAGTTCTACAGCAGACCAAGGTCGCAGATACCACACTGAATCCATGATACACACTTGTCCAATAATACAGCATACAAAGGGTCCGCTGCATGACGTCTAATGCGGAAATAAGAATTGGACAAAGCAGTTGGCAGAGCATATACACTTGTAAATTAGCGTTGTCAGTCCCCGCTTAGAAATTCTGCTTTGAGAAATTGGGACATCCGAAAGTTCCTTTTCAGATGTCTCTATTTCGAATAATGCAGAGTTTCTATATTTTTTTTTTTAGAATGGGTGAGCATGCCGTTCGGCAAACTTCGCCCATTCTCATTCGGAAATCCTGCCGCTGACGATATCCCTCCGCCGCTGTTATCGCCGGACCCAAGGAAAGGTGAGCAACCTCTCCATGCGGGGTAGGGAGGTTAAGGTCAGGCTGCAGGGGAGGGTTAGGGTCAGGCTGCAGGGGAGGGAAGGTTAGGGTCAGGCTGCAGGGAAGGGAGAATTAGGGTCAGGCTGCGGGAGATGGTGGGTTAGGGTCAGGCTGCCAGGAAGGGAGGGTTTGGGTAATGAGAGGGAAGGGTTAGGGGTAGAATTAGGGAAGTAGTGGGTGACTATTTTTTCTTACCTTCCAGAGCACCGAAAGCCCGGTGCTCCGTGGATCGATTGCAATGCCTCCTTGAGGCATATGCAATCGAAATCCCAGCCAGTTTAAAACTGTCTGGGAGGAAACAGCCCTATCGAAATAGGGCCGTTCTAACCGGAGACCCACACCCGTAAATTAGTCATTGGCAATTGGATAGCCAGATTTTTAAGAGGGTTTAAGAATAATTAGACCCAACGTTACGGCCAGGATTGGATGTTCTGAGCGGTCATGTAAGCATACACACCTATCTCATGTCGGGCCAACAAGTCAGTTGGAAGTCGGATTGGAGGAAAATTGGATAAGTATGTACCCAGCTTTACACTCTATTAGAGAATGTATCTCATTAGTGATTAGAGGTAGGGTGGGGATATATTAGCTAAATGACCCAGGGTAATCATTGTTCAGCCAGCTATCATTACAAGTGTTGTCTTTGGAGGTGAGTCTTGAATAATTTTATTGCTGTGATAAAGATGTGTTAGCAATATAGCACAGGGACATGGGCACCAACAGAACTCCAGATAGGGGAGGAGGAGAATGGCTGTACAGTATTTGTTTGCAATAAACAAAATCAGCCAATTTATCTGCCTACAAAAACGTATAATTGATTTGCACCCCTCATATTGTAACCTTATTGTGCAGTTAAATTGGCCATATCAGTCCCAGCAGGAGGTGTCCTCATAGACGGGACGATTTCCCACTACTAAAAGATCCAATATAAGTGCCATTCATTTACTGCTGGAACCCATATTCTTGGCAAAAGAGAGAGGTGCTGCTGAGATTGACAGGAGACCCTTGCAGCTTATTGGCTATACAGGTCTCCCTGAGTCTTGCAGCTAGCCTATTGGCTGGCTGCACAAAAAAAGCTCTCGACAGTAGTGTGGCCATTCCTCCTTCTGATTGTACTCCATTATCACTGGCTAGTACAGCAATAATATAGTAATAAAAAGCTCTGGCCGATGTATTTTAAAGATGCCATTAGATAAAATTATCTGACCTGAACGCTTTGGCCTTTTGTTAGGAAAAAAAAATCCTGGCCATACGCTACAGCGGTTTTTGGTCCAATCATCTGATAATTGAATGATCAGACCTATAATTGCTCTAGTGTATGTCCTACTTTACTCTTAATTCTTGGTTAGACCCTTTTATGTCTTTTGGTCATATTCTTTCTTGCTCATTTAAATGAAAAGTCATAAAAACAGCACAGTAATTGCTAACAGAGTCATTAATGCAAAGTATGTGCCCCTGCCCTGGTTTACCGCAATTCACTCTATTTATCTTTCCATCTACAGCGGTCCTTGTCATTGTTTTACTGTTTAACTTTTTTTTTTTTCCTTTTCATGTTTTTCCTGTTTTTCTGCTCTGTCCCTTCTTCTGAAATTAGTAGGGACTGACTGGGCATTTAGGCCCCTATTCAGAGTACCGGATGTATAACATATACGTCTGGTGTTTAGAGATATAAATTTTTTAATGTAATCTATGTATCTTTTCCTTATGTAGATTGCGTAAATGTGGTCTTTCGGTATTCTGAATACGGGCCTTAGTATGTGGGTGGCAAATGACTAATAATGGAGGTATTTAATGACCTTGTAATGTACTGTGGGAGTATACACTCCTAACACAGCCTCCTCATTGGTGGCATTATGCGATGTCACAGGACTGATGATGTCACAGTCATGCAAGGAGCAGAGAATCGCCGCTCCTATGCTAAAAATTTGAGCAATGTGTGCCTAGATTTCATTTAGCAGCCAGTCAGTGGGTTCATTTAAGGGTCGAATCCATAACTTACCTTAGTGAGTGAAGATTCTCTGCACCTTGCAATGTTGCTGATATTATCTAAAGCTGCAAGGAGCAAAGGAAAGTCCCTGTTTGCTGTTGATTGTTATTTAGTACTTCATGTTTAGGGGTCAGTGGTCACCATTACAATTTCATTTTTTTTAAAGTTACATTTAGACCAGGGTTGCCGACTCTCAGGGAATATCCAGGAGACTCCCGAAATTTGGGCACTTCTCCTGGTATCCCGGGAGAGCCAGCAAATCTCCCACAAGTCCCGACATCCTAACAATCACCAGTGTAATCCCTAGAGTTACTAGGGATGGGCGGGACTTGATGATGTCATCAAGCCCCACCCATTCCATTTAACACCAGAAATCACACGAGTGATTGACAAAGGACAGGGCTTAATGACACGATTTGCATAAATTGTGTAATTAAGCCCCACCCCTCACAGAAATCTATGGCTTTCCTCTGGTTTTTCCCGGAGGGAAGCTTTTAATAGTCGGCAACCCTGATTTAGACTGGATCCAGACTTCTGTTGGTGCTGTGTTCTGAGCTCCAAATGCAGCGATAGCGGGGATCTGAAATCGGATCAATGATTAAAGCCTTCCATGTGTGCACTTTGGAGGAAACTCACACACCCAGAGTTCAGGAACCCCCCTTAAAAAGTCCTAACTACTCTCTAGTGTTTGTACTCACCTCACCATCTGAGAGTACTCGGGGATCAAACATCCTAGTATTTTTCATTATTGTTATATTTTTGGCCATTCAGTGGCCCTCCAGGTGTTGTGAAACTACAAGTCCCAGCATGCTTAAACTGCATAAGCAGAGCTAATACATGACAAAGCATGCTGGGAGTTATAGTTTCACAACACCTGAAGTGCCACAGGTTGGCTATGAAAGTGGGACCGGTAGAAACATGGTTTGAGCCACGTTCTTCCAGCTGTACCTGCAAAAGTTTATTGGTGAATTGAGGAAACACAAAATCATTGTAAAAAGGATTACCCCTTTTTGATACTTTATATAACCCCAAAATGTGCTGTGTGAAGGATAGATAAGTTATAATAATGAGTAACTGGCACCAGCATGGATAGTATTGTTTTCTGTGTAAGCACGGTGGGTGCAACTGTAGATCTAAATGACAATGTACAGGGAAGTGCACACCTCTATTGCCTTTAAGAATGTCTTTTGTTAAGTAGAGACTATTTTATTTTATTATTATTATTATTATTATGTTTCCATTTGCTGGCTTCCACTAGTATATGATAATGATGTATGGGAAAACAACAGCCTGAGAGTGAGCATAGTACAGCATAGACCCGGAAGGTGAATCAGGCAATCATGGCTTCCGGGCAGCTTCCTGTCAGTCCTGCTGATGTACTAAAGAGGTCTGTCTAAGAGACTGACCTCTGGATAGAATGCTCACTCATTGGGTAAAACAATCTCCTAGTGGGTAGCTAGCTTTCTCATTGGATAGAATGCCTTCACATTGCATAGAATTTTTTCTTATTGGATAGAATGCCCTCTTATAGGATAGAATGCCCTCTCATTGGAGAGAATTCTCTCTTAGTGGATAGAATACCCTCTCATTGGATGGAATTCTGTCATTGGATAGGGTGCCCTCTCATTGAATAGAATTCTCTCTCATTGGATAGTGCCCTCTCATTGGATAGAATGCCATCTCAGTGTAATACTTACTACGTGAGAACAAGAAAGTGGGCGGAGTGAAACAAATTGACAGCTGCTGATTTAAACTAAACAAAATTTACAAAGCTAGTGTCAGCGTAGGAGACTATACATATAAATAAATAGTCCATGTAAATACCAAGTGGTACGTTTTAAATGGGTAAAATTAGATGGTAAATGTCGTCCTCAGCAAACCTGCCCAGGGATTCCTCCTATTTCAACCCCAGTTAGATAATGGTTTTCATCTAAAAGATAATCAACAAATGGGAAACCTTTAATAATAAGCAATATAAACATAAAAGACCTACAAAAAGAGTCTGCACCATAACAAAAGGTAACTTCAAAGATGGTGACTAGTGACACAGCCCGAGTAGAAGCTCAGGCTGCTGTAATGATGGAAAGAAAGTGAGGTGCAAAGCAATGGAAGCTGTCTGGTAAAAGATGATGGGCGTACACACGGGGGGGTCTGTTACTACGCACGGAAGAGAATTACCCTGTCACGCCTATCTCTCGTTTGAAACACTTCTGTGTTCATAACCCAACCTTAAATTTACCGCATGGATCCACCTATTGCTGTCCTGTTGCCATATCTACATGGCAAACCCCGCCTCCGCTGCTGGGTTTGCCACGCAGAAGGCAAAGTCCGCCCCCGAGTTCTGTCCACATGGAGATTCGTTGCGTAACATGCACAGATGTTACAAGCGAGGGGACTTGCGCAAGCCGTTTACATAAGTCCCCTTGCGGAATTAGCTGTAAATCTGGCCTATAGTGCGGTAAACGCCCACGTTCTGTCATTCTGAATCCGGTCCTTGCTCTTTCTCAAAGAGTTGCTTACTAAGGACAAGATTCACAACTAAGAGTGAGTAAGGACAGATCTGCTCCTTACTTACTCATTCAACCCCTAACCCGCCCCCTCGTTATCAGGTACCTTATGGCACTTAAGAGTGCTATTGGGCTGCCTTATCTTACTTCTTAAGAAGGAAACTATGCACAGACATTGCTTCTCCCCGCCTCCAAACCGCCCTACCCGGCCAATCTAAATCCCTCCCCCTTCTTCCTATGCACAGATCCATTAGTTAAAGGTACGCAATTATACACACGTATAAGTATTTCTAAAGGAGTTATTGTGAACTTACAACATCCACTTGTCCTCTTCTCATCCACAGGTAATTATCACTACCCTTTATGCAAGTGTTCCAATCTGCAACCTTGTAAGCTTTAATATTTAGGTAATTATCACTACCCCTTATGCAAGTGTTCCAATCTGCAACCTTGTAAGCTTTAATATTTAGGTAATTATCACTACCCCTTATGCAAGTGTTCCAATCTGCAACCTTGTAAGCTTTAATATTTAGGTAATTATCACTACCCCTTATGCAAGTGTTCCAATCTGCAACCTTGTAAGCTTTAATATTTAGGTAATTATCACTACCCCTTATGCAAGTGTTCCAATCTGCAACCTTGTAAGCTTTAATATTTAGGTAATTATCACTACCCCTTATGCAAGTGTTCCAATCTGCAACCTTGTAAGCTTTAATATTTAGGTAATTATCACTACCCCTTATGCAAGTGTTCCAATCTGCAACCTTGTAAGCTTTAATATTTAGGTAATTATCACTACCCCTTATGCAAGTGTTCCAATCTGCAACCTTGTAAGCTTTAATATTTAGGTAATTATCACTACCCCTTATGCAAGTGTTCCAATCTGCAACCTTGTAAGCTTTAATATTTAGGTAATTATCACTACCCCTTATGCAAGTGTTCCAATCTGCAACCTTGTAAGCTTTAATATTTAGGTAATTATCACTACCCCTTATGCAAGTGTTCCAATCTGCAACCTTGTAAGCTTTAATATTTAGGTAATTATCACTACCCCTTATGCAAGTGTTCCAATCTGCAACCTTGTAAGCTTTAATATTTAGGTAATTATCACTACCCCTTATGCAAGTGTTCCAATCTGCAACCTTGTAAGCTTTAATATTTAGGTAATTATCACTACCCCTTATGCAAGTGTTCCAATCTGCAACCTTGTAAGCTTTAATATTTAGGTAATTATCACTACCCCTTATGCAAGTGTTCCAATCTGCAACCTTGTAAGCTTTAATATTTAGGTAATTATCACTACCCCTTATGCAAGTGTTCCAATCTGCAACCTTGTAAGCTTTAATATTTAGGTAATTATCACTACCCCTTATGCAAGTGTTCCAATCTGCAACCTTGTAAGCTTTAATATTTAGGTAATTATCACTACCCCTTATGCAAGTGTTCCAATCTGCAACCTTGTAAGCTTTAATATTTAGGTAATTATCACTACCCCTTATGCAAGTGTTCCAATCTGCAACCTTGTAAGCTTTAATATTTAGGTAATTATCACTACCCCTTATGCAAGTGTTCCAATCTGCAACCTTGTAAGCTTTAATATTTAGGTAATTATCACTACCCCTTATGCAAGTGTTCCAATCTGCAACCTTGTAAGCTTTAATATTTAGGTAATTATCACTACCCCTTATGCAAGTGTTCCAATCTGCAACCTTGTAAGCTTTAATATTTAGGTAATTATCACTACCCCTTATGCAAGTGTTCCAATCTGCAACCTTGTAAGCTTTAATATTTAGGTAATTATCACTACCCCTTATGCAAGTGTTCCAATCTGCAACCTTGTAAGCTTTAATATTTAGGTAATTATCACTACCCCTTATGCAAGTGTTCCAATCTGCAACCTTGTAAGCTTTAATATTTAGGTAATTATCACTACCCCTTATGCAAGTGTTCCAATCTGCAACCTTGTAAGCTTTAATATTTAGGTAATTATCACTACCCCTTATGCAAGTGTTCCAATCTGCAACCTTGTAAGCTTTAATATTTAGGTAATTATCACTACCCCTTATGCAAGTGTTCCAATCTGCAACCTTGTAAGCTTTAATATTTAGGTAATTATCACTACCCCTTATGCAAGTGTTCCAATCTGCAACCTTGTAAGCTTTAATATTTAGGTAATTATCACTACCCCTTATGCAAGTGTTCCAATCTGCAACCTTGTAAGCTTTAATATTTAGGTAATTATCACTACCCCTTATGCAAGTGTTCCAATCTGCAACCTTGTAAGCTTTAATATTTAGGTAATTATCACTACCCCTTATGCAAGTGTTCCAATCTGCAACCTTGTAAGCTTTAATATTTAGGTAATTATCACTACCCCTTATGCAAGTGTTCCAATCTGCAACCTTGTAAGCTTTAATATTTAGGTAATTATCACTACCCCTTATGCAAGTGTTCCAATCTGCAACCTTGTAAGCTTTAATATTTAGGTAATTATCACTACCCCTTATGCAAGTGTTCCAATCTGCAACCTTGTAAGCTTTAATATTTAGGTAATTATCACTACCCCTTATGCAAGTGTTCCAATCTGCAACCTTGTAAGCTTTAATATTTAGGTAATTATCACTACCCCTTATGCAAGTGTTCCAATCTGCAACCTTGTAAGCTTTAATATTTAGGTAATTATCACTACCCCTTATGCAAGTGTTCCAATCTGCAACCTTGTAAGCTTTAATATTTAGGTAATTATCACTACCCCTTATGCAAGTGTTCCAATCTGCAACCTTGTAAGCTTTAATATTTAGGTAATTATCACTACCCCTTATGCAAGTGTTCCAATCTGCAACCTTGTAAGCTTTAATATTTAGGTAATTATCACTACCCCTTATGCAAGTGTTCCAATCTGCAACCTTGTAAGCTTTAATATTTAGGTAATTATCACTACCCCTTATGCAAGTGTTCCAATCTGCAACCTTGTAAGCTTTAATATTTAGGTAATTATCACTACCCCTTATGCAAGTGTTCCAATCTGCAACCTTGTAAGCTTTAATATTTAGGTAATTATCACTACCCCTTATGCAAGTGTTCCAATCTGCAACCTTGTAAGCTTTAATATTTAGGTAATTATCACTACCCCTTATGCAAGTGTTCCAATCTGCAACCTTGTAAGCTTTAATATTTAGGTAATTATCACTACCCCTTATGCAAGTGTTCCAATCTGCAACCTTGTAAGCTTTAATATTTAGGTAATTATCACTACCCCTTATGCAAGTGTTCCAATCTGCAACCTTGTAAGCTTTAATATTTAGGTAATTATCACTACCCCTTATGCAAGTGTTCCAATCTGCAACCTTGTAAGCTTTAATATTTAGGTAATTATCACTACCCCTTATGCAAGTGTTCCAATCTGCAACCTTGTAAGCTTTAATATTTAGGTAATTATCACTACCCCTTATGCAAGTGTTCCAATCTGCAACCTTGTAAGCTTTAATATTTAGGTAATTATCACTACCCCTTATGCAAGTGTTCCAATCTGCAACCTTGTAAGCTTTAATATTTAGGTAATTATCACTACCCCTTATGCAAGTGTTCCAATCTGCAACCTTGTAAGCTTTAATATTTAGGTAATTATCACTACCCCTTATGCAAGTGTTCCAATCTGCAACCTTGTAAGCTTTAATATTTAGGTAATTATCACTACCCCTTATGCAAGTGTTCCAATCTGCAACCTTGTAAGCTTTAATATTTAGGTAATTATCACTACCCCTTATGCAAGTGTTCCAATCTGCAACCTTGTAAGCTTTAATATTTAGGTAATTATCACTACCCCTTATGCAAGTGTTCCAATCTGCAACCTTGTAAGCTTTAATATTTAGGTAATTATCACTACCCCTTATGCAAGTGTTCCAATCTGCAACCTTGTAAGCTTTAATATTTAGGTAATTATCACTACCCCTTATGCAAGTGTTCCAATCTGCAACCTTGTAAGCTTTAATATTTAGGTAATTATCACTACCCCTTATGCAAGTGTTCCAATCTGCAACCTTGTCTCCACTCCACTGGAACAACCTACCACGTCCTATCAGGCAATCCAGCACTCTCCAATCCTTCAAACGCTCCCTTAAAACTCACTTCTTCAGACTAGCCTACCCTTCCTCCACCTAACTTGTCCTCCCCCTACCCTTCCTCCACCTAAGCTTACTTGTCCTCCCCATCTTCACGACTGTGTCTCCTGTTTATTCACCCTCTCACTCAGCATGTTAGCTTTTATGAGTTCTCCTTCCCATCATCATCCCTTTACGCTGTCATCATCTCTTACTACCTTTTGCTCTACACTGTCTTTCTCTCTCCTTATTTTTGTTATGTATGTAATTTTTGCTTTATACATGTATTGTATTCCTTTATATTACTCTGTTAATTAATTATTGTATTGTATATGCAACTGTTGTTTTACTATTGCCTATGTACGGCGCTGCGGATACCGTGTGGCGCCTTATAAATAAACGTTAATAATAATAATAATACATTGCAAAACAACACCCATGTTACTCCCCTCACACGGACAGGTTTTCAGTGACTTCCGCCTCCATAGGGCACTCTTATCTCTACGTGTGCATTTAGGTGCGTATAGTACTTACGGACGTACGTATGAATTTAACTAACCGCACCCTCAAATGGTCATTTAAATGCCTCCCCCCACCCACTGTCACGTAACTTTGTCCGTACGGATTTCAAGCACGCCCCTCCGCTCGTGTGTCCCCAAGTGTGATTCTCACGTACGTGCCTAATGTACTTCCATGTATAAATTCAACATAAAGAGAGTAAATAAAGTTACTACGCATGCACAGTTACTCCGATCCTAAAAATACGCAACTCCGCACAGAAACGGATCTGTGAATACGGCATTAGCACGCCTCTTTCTTCTTAAACCTCCCTGTGTGGTCTTTAAAGGTCGCACGGAGGCAATATAGATACCTAACTGGTATTGTGTAAATGTACTACTGTGCATGCATAGTAGTTACAGTCTTAAAATTATGCTTCGGCTTCTTGGGTGTGATTCCAGTCCTACTTACTATGGAGTCCTTCAGTCATATAGCTTTTATCCATTGAGCTGGGCTGCTTTGTGTCTGTACACTACATGCTATATATGCATAGACACCCGGAGGCACGGTTGCGCATACCTTTGGACGCAGTGATTTGCCAGGGCATCTACGGCACTGTGGAATCTGAGCCAGCTCTGTAAGCAAAGGTACATAAAATATATGCGATTACGGCAGATTTCATAGGCGTTTCCAGGTGCCAGCATTCCGTCACCATAACACTCTCCAAGTTGCTTTCGAAGGATGCTGCTAATTATGTGCAAGGATAGGACTGTTCCCTGGGAGGATTAGTCACATATCCCACAGATCCGTGACTAAGGAGAAAGCCAACAAACAAGTCGTCCAGGATTTTCATGATCACCATAACAGCCCTCTGATATTATACCTGTTCCTCCAGTTTTCCGCAATTACCTGCCCGGTGATAAAAGAATCCTCACTCTCACGTGTTTGTCTGGGATCGGTTTAGTTGTGGCTGCTCTGTTTTTCTTAGATGTGTGCATTCATTAGAACCGTGGAAGAATTTACTCACAAATCTGCAGACTTTAGGTCACTTACGCTGCCATAATTATTATTATTATTATTATTATTATTAATTATGCTGATTTATAAAGCACCACAAATTGTCTGCAGCGCTTTACAGAGAACATTCACATCAGTCCCTGCCTCTGTTGGAGCTACATACATATGGGCCCTAGCACATACACACAAGTCAGCAGCCATTTATCCTACCAGTATATTTTTGGGGTGTGGGAGGAAACCGGAGCAACCCCACACAGACACAGGGAGAACATACAAACTCCACACAGATAAGGCCTAGTCTGGGAATCAAACACATGACCTCAGCGCTGTGAGGCACAAGAGCTACTCACTGAGCCATCGTGCTGCCATAAGGCAGCTTTAAGTCACCCACGAGTGTTCTATCCAATGACTGCTGATCTGCACGGAAGCACTTAAACCCACCCCTACTGTAAAATTTTAATGCTCCTCCTCACGCACCTTATGGAGTGTGTAAATTGGGTGTCAGGCGGAGGTCAGGACCCATATATGGGTTTTACAAGCTTCTAGTAAAAGCCAGATTTGTAGTCAATTAAAATCATTGGTGATTAGTGGAAATGCATATTTTGCCTGGACATTACTGCCCAGGCTGTCGTGCACTCCAGCTGTCAGCAATTGATGCATTGATACACAAGATGCGATGTCTCTTATAATTTCATTAATGACTGCAAGTCCTGATGATCACACTATACCAATGTGCCAGCAGACCTGAGATCATCCTCTCTCCTCACCATCTGCTGAAACAATCCTGACTCCTTACACACTGTACAGCTATCTGTCTGCCAGGACAGTCGGACAGACGGTGGTACCTGTGTACACACTGCCCACATTTGTCCGGCATCGTGCCATCGGTGATTGTTATTTTCATGAAGTTTATGAAACCAAATCCTCCGATGTTACCTGCTTTATCACAACAAATAATGATCAAGAGAGTGTGAAGGTGAAGGGACGTAAGGCTGTGATTTGCATTAATTCTCAGCCTCTTTCTCTTTGCAGGAGATTTGCCTGCTGTCCCAGGATTCTGGGAGCGAGGCCCAAATTTTGGAAGTCTTGCAGACTTTGCAGGAGACTTGGGGCTCTATTTACTTACCTGCCTCGTTCCCTGTGAACGAAGCTGCATCAGGCGAGCTTATCATCGCAGCGAGCCTGGCAGCTTCGTTTACATTATTTAAAAATACTCACCCCACCTGCGAGGTCCCGCGATGAGCCGCTGGGTCCGCGCAGTACTACACATTCATGCGACATGAGAACACTGCACATGCTCAGTGCTTCTCTTTAGGTACTTTGAAATTTTCTTAAGTCCTGACATGAGAAGCACTGCGCATGTGCAGTGTATTCATGTCGGGACCGGACAGCTGCAGCCCGACGGGTCGCCCGGACCGGTGAGTTCAAATGCAAGAGTGTCTTAATACAGACCTCTTGAGTAAACATATAGCAAATGGATAGGGACTCACTTACAGAAGGTGCAGGACGCTGGGCAGATGAGCTTAACCCAATATAGCTATATTGTGAACTAAACCTCCTTTTTAATTATGTGCTGACACATAGTGTTATATAATGTTTGTTTGGAGCGCCGGACCTCTTTTGTCCCTTGTAGTTACATAGTGGTCACTTTGGTCCTTGGCTGCACCCTTTTTTTTTTTTTTTTTTTTCCCTCCGGACACTTTTTTGTGTTTTTC
>WWET01004734.1:66799-82006 GCA_011038615.1 Limnodynastes dumerilii | reverse complement strand
GATATTGGGGGGCTAAAGAGACATGATGGGGGATACTGGGGACCTGGAGACAAGATGGGGGGATACTTGGGGGCTGAAGAGATGAGGGGGATATTGTGGGCTAGAGAGACATTATGGGGGATACTGGGAGCTGGGGAGATGAATGATAAAATATATAGTCACTATTGTTTGGCTGTTTCTAAGCTAGGAATTGTATAATGTAGACTAGAAAACTGTCTGTATTTTATAGTAGTCACTATGATTTACTTTTTTTATATTGTTGTAAGATTGTTTTTTATGATGCTTATTATAATCTAGGATGGTTACAGGTGCTGGCACAAAAATCTGAGACGTTCCTCTATGTGACGGTTCACTTCAAGAAAGACCAAGGTCTCGTGTACAGAGCGAATGTGACTAATAATAGCAAATAATCTTGCACAAAGGTCAGACATGTCTGTAAAGAGCTACAGTTCAAAGCTTTACCCTCGGGCTGACATCTACATTATTGATTGTTTCCCTCCACCTATGCATGGAAGGCCTGCATACAACTTGACGTTTGGTTCGTCTCACGCAGTTATGGCCAAGTGGCCTCAAAATGTCCATGGCTGTGACTGTTTCTGTGACACTCAATCTCATTACCTAGAACCATTTTGGACCCGTTGACATTGCTAGAGGAACATGAAATTTGGAACCTACAACCTGAAAACCATATCTTGAATTGGTGGTGCTCACTTGCGCTGCTGGTAAAGTAGCTACTGTAGATCGTGGTGCAGCTATAGGTAAAGGATTAAGCCCTTACTTGTGGGGAGCTGGGGGGCTGCTCTCCAGAGTCACCTGCAAATGTATAGAAATGTGAAATAGGCTTCGCTCCCTGCGCTCCACAAAGAAGCCAGTGAATGTCTTCATATAATAAAACAAAATTAGTTGTTAAAAGGAAAAAGGATAACAGTATGTACTGTTACCCTTTTTTCCTTTGGGGGGAGCAAAACCTATTTCACATGAAAACCATAATACACCCAGCAGCAAAATAAATAATGAATAAATAATCACGTATTCAGAGATCCGTGTCCCGATCGGTCCGCAAATATACGCACAGACGGAGCAAGGAACACCCACCAAAACCCCAGTCACTCCCCTTGCTAATCCGTGCTCTCTGAGACTTCCGCCTCCATAGACCACAGCTGTAACTTTCCGTGAGGAGTTCCGTGCGTATGTGTCCTCCGTCCGTATCTTGATAATCACGCCCACGTTCCTTCATTTAAATGCCTCCCTCCGCCCATTTTTATTTTAATTCTTCTGTCGTGTATCCACGTGCGATTCACAGGTCTGTCCGAAAGGATATCATCAACGTCAATTGCGTAATTAAAATTACTACGCATGCACAGTTGAAACGTACCTTAAAATACGCACGAACCTGGCGGCCCCCAGTCGGTGCCATATTTTTATTAACACACTATTAAATCAGTGAAATATAATGTCTGGTAGACTAAGCCCATAGGGAGGTAGCATTTAACAAAAATATTGTCTTGAAGTTATTCTTAGAAAATCATTGTAATATAACCAGGGCCTGATTTAGAGTTACGGCCTCCCTAGGCTAAAGAATTTGACGACCCAACAATCCAGGCAAAAATGTAGTTGCCTTTTCATTTGAAATTTCTTTTCCTGCACCTTCAATAATGGTAACATTTTTATTTAGCCATTTTAATTTGGATACAACGGGATCGCCAAGCGAAAGATTTGGCTAGATCTGCAAATGGTGGACGACTCTGCTTTTGGAATGTAACCGATTCCATTTACGCAGATGGACATCCTGCATCCAACAGCCAGGACCTAACTTAAGTTTTACAATCAGAAGGTGGGAAATTAGCGGAGATACAGAAGTCTGCTTGAGTGTATAGAGAGAGGGGATGCCCCTGCTGGTGTGGCTGGCCCTATTGTGACAATGATACAGCCACTAGCCAACTATTTCAACCTGTTCTCAAAAGCGACAGGCTGAGAATGGGCTAGGGTTAGGGCTTAAGGGGAAGGTTAGCGTTAGGTCAAAGGATAGGGTTAGGGTTAGGCTGTGGGGCAGCCTAGGTTAGCCTGTGTCCCCAGGGTTTAGGATAAAAGGCTTACCTGCTGGTACAAAAATCTGTGCAGCTCCTTGGTCTCAGGACCACTGCTTTCTAAAATGGAGACATGATACGCCATTCAACTGCCGTACGACGGTCTTTAGGAAAACAGCCCATTGTATAGGCAAACTACATGCCAGAGAGAGGGAATGCCTATAATTTACATAGCGCTAAGAGGAAATGGCCATTTTAACTCAACAAAGCCCTTCTGTTAGTTATGTTGTTACTCCATGTTAGGACATATCCTTTACATTATCACACTATATTGTCTGTAGTCCTTCTTGTTATTATTAATCTGCTAAGCATTCCCTGTAGAACACACCTCATCTCCTGTTGTTTACAGACAACAAATTTACTCCTCTCAAAATATTCTTGTTCTGAAAAAACAACGAACGAAACATTAATTACTAGTAACACGTGCATAAAGGTAGAACAAATATATTTCACAGCATTCTGTTAAGTATCTTGTAGTACACCCCTCAACATTCCTGTCTATTAAAACACTTTCTGGGTGGTCTGAAACTACAAATCCCAGCATGCTTTAATTGCAAAGGCATAGCTGATACCTGACAAAGCATGCTGGAACTTTTAGTTTCTCACCACCCGGAGAGCCACAGGTTCGTCAGGACTTCCCTAGTTTTGTCATCTCAACTGTCTCCATTTTCATGGTGTGCTTCAAAGCCTAGATTGGTTCCTTTTACATTTATTATTATATATATTATTCCATGAGTCATTTTATATCAGTAATTGTTAAAAGGACAATTGGCCAATCACAGAGCTTGGTTGCAAGTTCCTCTTGTGAAATAATGATTTTGTTTTATTCTATCAAAAAGGTGCCTGGATAATGACCGGTGGCATGCAGGTTGGCATTGGGAAATACGTTGGTGAGGCTGTGAGAGACCATGCCACTGCCAGCTCCAATTCCAAGACCAAAGTGGTGGCTATGGGTATTGCACCCTGGGGAATTGTTAATAACCGCGAGAGCCTGGTGAATCCTAAGGTAAGTTATTAATGTTGGCTAAGACGGCCCCATACTTACTGCTTTTACATCTCTACAAGGTCTATCGCTAGAGCCAATGGCCTGGATTCACAGATACGTTTTTGCTGCTTTTTCCGTGCGTTTTTATAGGATCGAAGTATGCAAGTTACGTAGGTTTTAGGCACGGACGTCCATTAGGCACATATTTCTTAATCATACTTTGTGACATATGTATGGAGGGGCGTGGTTGTCTTCTGTATGTGCGGAGTTATGTGAAAGTGGGGGGGGGCATTTAAATGTGGGCACAGTTAGTAATGTACGCACAATCCAAGTTACCAAAAATCTGTCCATGCGAGAGGAGTGTCATGGGTGTTGCCTTGCCACATACGTGCGTATATTTGCGTACTTATTACACACATATCTGTGAATCCGGTCCAATGTCTAGAAGCAGGGGCGGAAGGATACAGACTGGAGCCCCATTGCAAGCCTGAATGGGCGGGACTAGATGTTGCTAGGTGGGACCAATGGCTGATGGAATCTGTCAAAGGCTGACAACTTAAAACAGTGCTCGGCACTCCATGTATGAGTGTATGGATTCACAACACGTAAAATACTGATAGTAGCTACTGCGCATGCATAGTACCTTTTTTATGTAATCTATGTATCGTTACGTAGATTGCGTATATGCGGTCTTTAACGAGATTATGTAATATAGTACTACGCATCTGGGCCTATGTCTGTATAGTGTTGTAGTGCTCAGCATTTATACATCTCTGTTTCAAGCTCTCAGGCTCTGGCAGCTTGCTATCTGTGCAGTGGGAGCGGCAGACACGGACCTCCCCCTCCTCAAGTCCCCGTAGCTGCTGCAATCCTTGCACACCCTGTAGTTATGCCCCTGTCTAGAAGCACCAGGTTACTCAGCATTACCTCTTGGGTTGTCATCCTTCTTACAGGGATCTTCACCAGCAAAATACTACATGGAAAATGTGGACGGACCGACGTATTCTTTGGACAACAACTACTCTGTATTTCTTCTGGCAGATGATGGAACCAATGAGAAAATGGGAGGAGAAACCAGCTTTAGGTTCATGCTGGAGGAACATATATCCCGGCAAAAGACTGGCGTGGGGGGTGAGTAGGAAGACAGTAGTGTACAAGAGCAATTAATATTGAGGTGGAGCTTGCACCAAGATGCAGTTGCCGGTCTGAAAGTCCGATATTCGACACAGATACAGCCAATAGCTAATTTGCGACTGCAAATCAGATGCATTGCAAATATTCCGATTGGGAATGCTATAGCTAATGGCCCTATTTTGAATAAGTACCGATTCCCAATCAGTCTGTGGTGGGCTGTTGAAGGTTAGGGTTAGGCTGATAGAAGGGGAAGGCTAGGGTTAGGCTTATATAAGGGGAGGATTAGGGTTAGGTGATAGAAGGGGAGGGTTAGAGTTAGGCTACTACAAGGGGAGGGTTAGGGTTAGGCTGATAGAAGGGGAGGGTTAGAGTTAGGCTGATAGAAGAGGAGGGTTAGAGTTAGGCTGATAGAAGGGGAGGGTTAGAGTTAGGTTGATAGAAGGGGAGGATTAGGGTTAGGTGATAGAAGGGGAGGGTTAGAGTTAGGTGATAGAAGGGGAGGGTTAGGGTTAGGTGATAGAAGGGGAGGGTTAAGGTTAAGTGATAGAAGGGGAGGGTTAGGGTTAGGTGATAGAAGGGGAGGGTTAGGGTTAGGTGATGATGGAAGGGGAGGGTTAGGGTAAGGCTGACAAAAGGGGAAGGTTAAGGTTATGCTGCGGGACATGAAGGGTTAAGGTTAGGGTAATAGAAGGGGAGGGTTAGGGTAAAATCTCCTCCGCGCACCATAGCAGCTACACGCCTTGCTTGGGGTTAGGTGATAGAAGGGGAGGGTTAGGGTTAGGTGATAGAAGGGGAGGGTTAGGGTTAGGTGATGATGGAAGGGGAGGGTTAGGGTAAGGCTGACAAAAGGGGAAGGTTAAGGTTATGCTGCGGGACATGAAGGGTTAAGGTTAGGGTAATAGAAGGGGAGGGTTAGGGTAAAATCTCCTCCGCGCACCATAGCAGCTACACGCCTTGCACCCCCTGTAGTTACATCCCTGACTGTAATATTCCATTATCCCACATTGTTCTATTGCAATTTCTTTTACTCATGGTTAATACATGACTTTGGTGTTTCCTTATCTTCCAGGGAAAGGAAGCATTGAAATCCCAGTGCTGTGTATGCTCATTGCCGGAGAATCAAAGATGCTGGAGGTGAGACCTTTATCTACTCACTATATATCTATATAGTAAAGCCACTGAATGTAATGTCAAGTATAGCAAGATGGGTTTAGGAGCTGTGGCATTCTATTAATGGACTGCAGGCTGATACAGAAGGTTGAACCCTGCACAGGTGGTCCCTTGTACCCAAGGACCTGGTTGTCCACAGTGAGTGACATCGGGTGTGGGTCGCCGTTGCGAACGCCCCTTTTTCGAAAGGCAAAGCAATTGATCTCCAGACCACCGAAGACAGAGCTCCAAATGATAAGTCTAAGTTTTACCCTAACCCTCTCCTTCCATTACTCTAACCCTAACCCTCCCAACTGCATAACCCTAGGACTCCCTTATGCGCAGCCTGACCCTAACCCTTCCCTTATATTACCCTAACCCTCCCTTCCCAGAGCCTAACCCTAAAGTCCCTGCAGGGTGTTACTTGTGTCTCTGGTGGCTTCCGATCGGCATATACCCATTCTAAAAAATAAATCAGGGACATGGAATGGGAGCTGCAGAAAGAAATAAGGGACATGGGATGGGAGCTTCTTTTTAAATGAGCTTCTTGGTGTAATTTTTTTGTGTGTGTGTATAAACGCAAGGTAGATTTTTGTTTAGGGGCACCAAATTGTCTGTTGCCGGCCCTACACCTGCCTCCCATGCATTGTGACTCTTTCTCACTCAGAGTATCCATCAGGACAGCCACTGCATTACTGCCTGTATGATACACAGGAAGGGTTGTAGAATACTGAATACACATTATTGAAATTGCTCAGATCAATTTATAGGTTAATGCAGACGGGTGCATGAAAGGCCTGGGGTAATCTGCTAGCAACAGAAACACAGGAAAGGAAATGCCCCGGCAACACTGCCATTACCAGTAACACACTATACCATTCTATCTGTAACATACACACAGGATAGAGAATGTCCAGCAACACTGAAATTACCAGTAACACACTATACCATTCTATTGTAAAATATAAGGCAGAAATGTTTGCTACACACATACACACATTTGCAAATATATGATAAGCCACCAGCCACCGTCAAGGCTTTTCTGCTATGGTCGGCCTAACTCTAACAGTGAGAGTCCCCATACTAGGTCATATATCGCGTGCTTTTAAACTAAGATCTAACTCACCTTAAGACACCTCCCCTTAAAGCCTCTAAAATAGCTGCTGTGGACCAACATCCCTTCTCCGCTGCTGATCCCAGACATGGGCCCAGATTCAGATCTTACGTCCACACGGAGACAGCTCTACCTAAACCCTATGTAGCCTATACAAAAATTGTAAGAGGGTGAAAACTCTAGAAAAGACAACATAGCCATTATAGACATTTGTAACCCGTGGTACAGTACCTACTTTCTGATTGACAATACCTACTGGACTATTCCTGGACTTTTGAGTTAATTTAAGGTCTAAAAGTAACCTTCATTGTCATTGAATATCTTACTATGCAAATCTTTTGTCTGAAAGATATATATTTTTGCTCTTTGTTTGATACCCAGCTCCAATAATTGGTTGTTTTCACTTTTTTTTTATTAATATTCTGTCACTATGGAAAGAACCCAGACCTCTGATTCCGATGTGATTACATTGTGTGTATAGAGTCACCATTGCTTCAGCAGATGTTTAGGAGAGATAATAATGTCCGATCTGCTGGTAAAATGTTATAGTGTGTATTGGCATGATCATTGGAACTTGTAATAGTCAGACCCGTCACATCTCATGTGTGATTGTATAGGTGCGTACTAGCTTTACTCCCAAAACTAGGTAAACCCCTATGTGTGGACATCTCTACATGGGACCTATTATCTATAAATTATACCCTGTGAAGCTGAATGTTTATCTGTATAGAATATTGATGATCCAATTGTATTTATGCATTCATTTTTTTAGAGAGTGTATAAAGCCACAATGAGCCCTATTCCATGCCTCTTGGTGGCCGGTTCTGGGGGAGTCGCTGACTGTCTGGCGGAGATTCTTGAAGAGTCGCTGACGATGGAATCTACTCGAAGCCTCGTGGAAGAGAAACTGAAGCATCATTTTCCTGAGCAGAATTTGACAAAAATAATTGATAAGGTTAGCAGAATGTGTGTACCTGAAACCCCTGAACATTAGTTGTATCGTTTCTAATATATCTGTATCCATAAAAAAAAACTTTTTGCCACCTCAGCATATACACTACCGTTCAAAAGTTTGGGGTTACCCAGACAATTTTGTGTTTTACATGAAAACTGACTTTTATTTATCAAATGAGTTGCAGAATGAATAGAACATATAGTCAAAACATTGTCAACGTTAGAAATAATGATTTTTATTTGAAATAATAATTTTGTCCTTCGTCAAAGAATGCTCCTTTTGCAGCAGTTACAGCATTGCAGACCTTTGGCTTTCTAGCTGTTAATTTGTTGAGGTAATCTGAAGAAATTTCACCCCACGCTTCCTGAAGCACCTCCCACAAGTTAGATTGGCTTGATGGGCACTTCTTGCGTGCCATACTGTCAAGCTGCCCCCACAACAGCTCAATGGGGTTGAGATCTGGTGACTGTGCTGGCCACTCCATTACAGAATACCAGCTGCCTGCTTCTTCCCTAAATAGTTCTTGCATAATTTTGAGGTGTGCTTTGGGTCATTGTCATGTTGGAGGGTGAAATTGGCTCCAATCAAGTGCTGTCCACAGGGTATGGCATGGCGTTGCAAAATGGAGTGATAGTTTTCCTTATTCAAAATCCCTTTTACCGTGTACAAATCTCCCACTTTACCAGCACCAAACTATGTTATTCTGCAAGGGGAGGCAAATTTAAAGTATGAAAATTTAATTAGAATGGTGAAGTTTCCGGACGCAACTCTAATTTACAGATTAAACATAAGCTATGCAGTATTTGAGTTCTTTGTGCAAGGTAAAGTATTTTCCCTATATACAAAAATACTTTACCTTACAATGCAAAATGGTTTATCTGACCTGTACACTTGCACCTGTTTTGCTCTTACTCTCAAACTCTGGATCAGCCCTATTCTGTATTTTGTAGAAGCTATTGATTTGACAGCCAAATCGGAACTGGCTGGGAAAATACGTCCCTTTTGAAAACGTGTCATTGTGACTGCAGACCCACATCCACATTTATTCTACATACACAGCACTTATCTCCCCTACTTCCTCCTTGGCCAAACATGATTGCCTTAGCTAACTGTTTTGTACACTTCATTGGGCAACTAGATACTGTACATTACATGGTCTGCACTAAAGAACTGAACTTTTACGTTAACCTAAAGCAGCAAAAGAAGAAAAAATGCAGCGATAATATATACTGCTTAAAAAAATACAGGGAACACTTAGACAACACAATGTAACTACAAGTCAATCACACTTCTGTGTAATCAAATGATATAATACCCCTATGTATGAACATATGGGTCAGTGGGTGTGATGTTATAAGCGCTGGAGTTATATTTAAAGGTATAAACATATACCAATAAATAAATACATTAAGTAAAAGCCAATGCCAGTGGGGAAATAAATAAATAAATAAATGACAGTGAATGAATGAATGAATAAATAAATAAATAAACGCTCTGTTGTATCCTGTCAGAGTCCCATCCGAATTTCATATGTCGCAAAAAGATATTCCAGGCTCACAGGACATAGGGTAAAAAGAAAAAACACTTTAATGAATACATGCAATACATAAAATCACCACTTCAAACGGAACAGACAAGTCATACCAGGGAGAGATGGTAAACAGCCGCGGGTAGCTTCACCGCTAGATGTAAATGCCCGGGCGCGGTGTCTCCTACGGTCGCGGCAGATGGTCCCTGGATGATGACGTGTGCTGTGCTGTATACCGGCCGACTGACGCGTTTCAGGCTCTCCTGAGCCCTTTCTCGAAGTCAATGATTGACTTTGAGTCAAGTTAATTGTATTGTTTGTATGCAGGGATATATCTTTGAATTTCTTACTGCACACAGATACTGACCAGCGTTACTATCACACTGTTAGACTTGGGATAGGAAACATCACCTCTCAGCTCTAATACTGTTTGCAACAAATGAAATATGACTCCCCTGCAATCATAGTTTTAGCCCAGGAGTAACTTTCCTCTCATTTTTAAGTGCCGCCTTAAGTCTCTGATCCAGCCCATAAGCATGTTTTGCGAGGGCTTCAGGGTTGTATTGGCTGGAATGCTGGGAAGTAGGGTAACTGACATAATCATGCAAAGCTTTTGGTAATGAATGGATCCCATTCACATTTCAGGCTCCCAATTCTATTGGTATTTATTCATCCATCTGCTGAGGCTTCCGACCTATTGCGTGTTCTGAGCATGCGCACAAATCCACGCTGATAAATTGCAATGCATTATCCAGACTTAAGAGCAACTGCACTTGCTGTTGTCCTGCGTTGCGATTCAGCGCCATTTTAATTGTAAATGAGTTGGAGAGTTCAAGATAGGGGTCAGGAGTCCGGTACGTCAGGGATGTGCTGTGGGATCCCCATTTATGTGCGTTCGGAGATCCTATCCGGGCCTCATTCCTCAAATACCTTCCTCTTCCTAAGACATCCCTCCTCTCTCCTCTCCATTCAGACATCAGTATGGCTTAGATTGGTCTATCAATAGTCCAAGGCCTCTATCATGGTGGTAATGGCATTATTAGTGTTTTGGCCAGGATGAGAAGAGGATCCGGGCTCTGTAGCACTTATACCCCGGCTGGTCCTCTTTTACTCACCTTTCTGGACCACTGGACAGAGAGGACCTCTCTAGAACAAGCCCTCCATGTGCATCAGTCCACTGGTGGTCTGGTGGATCCTCCATGCACCTTCATGTGTCGTCACACCATCACTCCATCACATGGAGGTGGAGCGCCACAGACTGCCTATTTTACTACTAGGCCCCACTATCTCTGATAGTCATTGATCAGAGATAGTGTATACTTGTATACATCTACAAGTATAGACAATAAAACAACAATCCAGGTGCGAGTGACACCAAAAAACGTTTGTTTTTATTTTTTTACATTTTATTTGTATTTATTTTAATTTTTTGATAGCAATATTAATTTCTAAATCATCCAGGTTGAAAAAATCGTTGAGAATCGGGACCTAGTCACTGTATATTCAAACGCTGACGGGACAGAGGACTTTGAGACCGTCATATTAAAAGCGCTAGTGAAAGGTAGATATTTTATTTGGACATTTCATATTGAGCTGGATGAATGATATATAAGGACCAGATTCAGATTTAAGAAGCTTTTCCGTGTTCGTAATAGATCCATACGTTAATACAAAATAAGTACGTTTTGCAAAAGTAACGAATTTTGGAATACTTCCGTGTTGTGAAAGCAACTTTATCGTTAGCGCACGTATATGTGATGGAAGTGAAACGTTTGCAAATACAACTGCGTGTCTACTACATTACCACGCCCATTTTTTGCTATTTACATTCTGACTGATGCCTACTTATTAATAATCCGTCCGACCTTTTATGTTCGCACGCATTTTTTGTTGTACGGAATTTACTTACGCATCATTCCAATTACGTATCGTAGCTCCATGGTCTGCACATGCGCACTAAATAGAAATCACCCCACTTACGCATTTTGCGTGCATAAATTACCAGATGTTCTTAATTCTGAATACGGTGAATAAGTGATTAAAAGCAATAATAATAATAATAATATAATAAAATAATAATTATAAACAAAAATTTTATTAGGAAAACAATATTTTTGGACCTCGTGGATAATAATATTAGGCTTCCATTTTTTTATTATGAGCAGCTTGCAAGAAACAGTCCAGTGATGCCACTGAATACCTGGATGAGCTGAAGCTAGCCGTGGCTTGGAACAGAGAGGACATCGCCAAGACAGAGCTATTCCACGGCGAAATCCAATGGAGGGTAAAGCAGAGACATTATAAGATTTTTTTTATATTTGTGTTATTATTGAATAGTTGTGTATCAGTGTAGTCCATATTATCTGATTCTAGTAATCATTTATATAGCACAGTCTAAAAATTATAGCTAGAATCTGATTAGTAGTAGTTATGGGCAACACTACAGGAGTTCCTTCTTTGTTCCCCTTGGTATTCCTTCTACGATCCTCTCTGTGTCTCTTCTACATTCCTCTCTGTATCCCTTCTACATTCCTCTCTGTATCCCTTCTACATTTCTCTCTGTATCCCTTCTACATTCCTCTCTGTATCCCTTTTGCATTCCTCTGTATCCCTTCTACGTTCCTCTCTGTGTCCCTTCTACATTTCTCTCTGTGTCCTTGTATGTTCCTCTCTGTGTCCTTTCTACATTCCTCTCTGTATCCCTTCTACAGTCTTTTTCCACTTTCTATTTTCCATCATTGTCTTCATGTATTTCATAGCGTGCAATACTGTTATGAATATGAGACTAATCCACATTTTTACACTGCTGGAGTGTTTGAATGTTGTCCTTTTTCCTGTTTATAGAACACTGATCCACATGTTAGAATAGAATGGATTTAGCTTCCGGTCTCTGCTGTTCTTGGGCTACTCCCTTTCTCACGTTCCATAACATTCCTTTCTGGTGTTTTTTGGTTTTTTTTGGACAAGCTGTCCGACATTCTCTAGAATGCATTTATAGATTAATAATTTGCATAACGAAGCTGTAAACAGATTATCCTAAATAAAATGAGCAACCAATCAGATTGGACCTCTCATTTTGTAGAATGCACTGGAACATTATACGTAGAATCTGATTGGTCCCTACTAGCAAGATCTCAAGTTCTTTTCTTTAAAAGCTCCAGTGAATATTCTAGTCTTAGCCAAGGATATTTTTTTCCCTGTAATTATGTATAGGAGGAGGCATTGGATGGGAGTGATTACTAACTGTAACTTTGCCAATGTCAATTGAAATATGTAATCCAGCTTGACTATATTCCTTAAGATAAGGAAGCGGCTGGTTCTGGCTGTGAATTCCATGACACTTATAAAAGGTTATTGTGAAGGTAAACAAAAGCAATTGTCCTTCTGAAACCTATTATGTGTGTGGTTGAAAGGGAGCAAGGAGTCTGTTTGCAGTCAGATCCCTGTATTTGCGGCCAGACTACTTTCCTGGCTAGATGCATATACAAATGTGAAGTCTTGTCTGGGGCAGAACAATTCTGTTTGCTAATAAATCTTTCATGGGCTTAAGCTTTCTAGGTGAGCCCAAAAGAAGAAATGTGAAGGGTGAATAGTATGTTTGCACTGCAAGAGGTTCAAATTCCTTCAATTTGATTCATAAATAACTGGTTCACTCTTTTTCCACACTGCAGTTTAAAGTAATTTATGATACATACTGAAAATATTTTTGCACTGATAAATTAACAATCAATCAATTTGGAATTTGCCATTTTTATTGAGAAATAGTTTTCCTGGCAGCTATAGACATGCCCATAGGTGGAGCTATTCACAGGACACACCCCTTTGGTAATACAGGACACACCTTTATGGCAGTGTAAAGCCCCTTTTGTGGTACAGGACACAACTCTCTACTGGTACAGGACACACCCCTTGGGGGTACAGGACACACCCCTTTGGTGCAAAACCTTGATAATGCTGGGCCGGATTCACACACTTAAGAATCCCCAGCCCTCCCTCCCAGCCTAATCTACATCCCTCCCCCACCCACTTTACCTAACTTACTACAGAGTGCCTAAGGGCTACGTAGATTGCGTAGTCCTGATAACTACGCATACACAGTGCGCAAAGACTGAGAAATACGCATCTAAGAAGCCTCTGAATCAGGGCCGCTATCACAATATCCCCGTTATTCATTTGCAAATGTTGCCAAATATGACATAGGGGCTGATTCAGAGCTAGGAGCAAATTGCAGTGTTAATAAGGCTCACCTGTATGAGTACACTATATGCCAATCCCTTTAGTATTTCTCTGCATCTAAAAATTTCAGTGGGTTGCCCAGGAAAAAACTTTACTTCTTTAGCATTTTATCCTGAATCAGTACCATAGCTTGTTTTGTATGGCTATAAAGTCTGTGTAACCATCAGACACTATTACAGTATCACAAATATGCAAAATGCCGCACCAGCTCATATAAATATATATGGCAAAAAGTAAGGAAACAGGTTCTGCTCTGGCTACTCAACAGATACAGAAGTACACAAAAGAAAAAAGGGTTGCTGTAATAGGGGTGTGGGGCTCCGGTACGAAACCGCCGATTTTCAAATAGTCCGATTTCTCCCCAGCCAGTTGCTGGGGAGCACCGACAGCTCCGTGGTCCAAAAAGTTATAAAAAAATAGTCCCCCACTCCTAACCCTCCCCTCTCACTACCCTAACCCTCCCCTCTCACTACCCTAACCCTCCTTTCCTGGCAGCCTGACCCTAACCCTCCCTTAATCTCCCTTAATTGCAGCCTGACCCTAACCCTCCCTCCCCTGCAGCCTGACCCTAACCCTCCCTCCCCTACAGTCTGACCCTAACCTTCCCTATCCCGCACAGATAGGTGGGATATTGCAGACGACGGAGGGATATCGGTAAGTGCAAAAGTGAATGGGTGAAGTATGCCGAACGGCATACTCACCCATTCATAAAAAAAATAGAAAATCTGCTTTATTCGAAATAAGGACATCCGAAAAGAAACTTCCGGATGTCCTAATTTCGGAAAACAGATTTTCCTAGTGGGGATTGACAACGCAGTAATAGCTACCACCCTGGTATGAGACTCAAACGGGTGCACACTCATATGAAAGAGAGACAGAATTACCTTAGCGAATAAAAATTTTTACTCTTTAATCAAAAAATATTATCTAAAACATCTGGGCAAAGATATGGAAAAACAGTGGTATACACATCACAGGACAAGATATCCATATATCTCATCAAGCATATAGATCCAGGGGACCACTAACGTGACCATACATCCTGTTTTGAACGGGACAGTCCCGTTTTTTGACGGGCTGTCCCGTTGTCCCCGTGCCCAGCTTTGGGACACCGAAATGTCCCGTTTTCAGAGAGCAACAGGTGACAACACACTGTACGTCACCTGTTGCTGTCTGATAACGGGACATTTTGGCGTCACATACTTCACATACTACTCAGAGCCGGACTGGCCGCCGCTGGGTCCCGATGTCTGTAAGCTCCATCCACCGGCAGCTCCGTTCACAAGAGGTCTGCGTGACGCCACGGATAGCTGGAGGCAAGAAGATAAGGTAAGATTATTTTGGTGGAAGGTATTTTGCGTTGGGGAGTGTGGATTTACATAGCATGGAGGGGGCACACACGAAAGAGGCAGCTATAAGAAGGAAGGGGAAATGAGGCTGGCTGGACAATAATTAAGGGGGTAAAGAAGGCTGGCTGGACAATAATTAAGGCCGGAAATGAGGCTGGCTGGACAATAATTAAGGCCGGAAATGAGGCTGGCTGGACAAAAATTAAGGGGGAAAATGAGGCTGGCTGGACAATAAATTAAGGGAGGAAATAAGGCTGGCTGGACAAAAATTAAGGGGGGAAAGAAGGCTGGCTGGACAAAAATTAAGAGGGGGCAATGAGGCTGAATGAACATAGGAGGGGGCAGTAAGGCTGAATTGACACAGAAGGAGGGAGCAATAAGACTGGCTGGACACAGAAGGAAGGGGCAATAAGGCTGACTGGACAAAATTAAGAGGAGGGGCAGTAAGGTTGGCTGGACATAGGAGGGAGCAGTAAGGCTGAATGGACACAGAAGGCTGGTTGCACAAACAAAAAAAGGAGCTAATAAGGCAGACTGAACAAAAATTAAGAGGGGGCAGTAAGGCTGAATGAACAAAGAAGGAGGAGTCAATAACGCTGAATGGACAAAGAAGGAGGGGTCAATAAGACTGGCTGGACACAGAAGGTGTGGGGAAATGGCTGGTTGGACA
>WWET01004734.1:41883-65178 GCA_011038615.1 Limnodynastes dumerilii | reverse complement strand
TTCATTGGTACAGGCATCCTGCGGCCATGACTTTTTGATGACACCCATTGACTTAGTGGTGGGCCCCCGTAAAAATTAGTAGATGTCCCGTTTTGAGGAAAAAATAAATGGTCACATTAGGGGACCACCGCACTACCTATGTTGCAAGGAGACCCTAAAAGGTAAATTAGCAGCCTCAGGCCACTCTTCGCACTTCCGTGCAGTATTCTTATCCTACCCTGGCTTCTGAAAGTGCCGGCGTCGCCTGGAATGCTGAAAGGGGAAAAAAAAGAGAGCGTAGAAAAACTAGCAGGGCCGCGATCCACCGGTGCACGTGGAAAACATGATCGCGGTAAGCTACTATTACAGTATGGTCAGTCATCTTTGTCTTTTCTTTTTAGGCTTGTGATCTGGAGGACACGATGACAGACGCCCTGGTGAACGATAAGCCCAGCTTTGTCAAACTATTTGTGGACAATGGATTGAACATTGTGGATTACCTGACGTACGGTCAGCTGGAGGAGCTATACAGCTCTGTACAGGACAATACAGTCATCTACCATTTGCTCCAGCGAAAGCACGAGGAGCACAGGGAGTCTAACAAAACGTTTCATCATCACGAGTATATGCCGGTGGACACAGCCGGCAAAGGACGAGACTTCAAGCTCTACGAAGTGGCCAAAGTCCTGCGAGAGCTGATGGGTGACGTCTGTGCCCCCTTCTACACACATGTACTAGGGAACTTAAAGAACTCTGTCAACCGAAAGAACTCCAGTGTATGTATGATAGTGAATGACCACAGATCTTGATGTTTATAAAGGGAGATATCTTTATAGAGTGATTTTTAGCATGAAAATGTTACCAAGGACTAAGAATAGAGGGGGATTACTCTATCCTGTGCATGCAAAGAAAGAGGGCTGCTCTTCGCTTAGAACGGCGACCATTTTGAGCTTCCGCAGAGAATGTGGCTATATTGCACTTGTGCAGAATAGAAATCTAATTTTGGAAAAGAGAAGCTGCTGCAGATTCTGTTGTAGTGCTTTGGATAAATGGGGTTTCTGTGGCACCTTACTGGTGTGACCATCGGGCTCTCCCCTGGGACAGCATCATGGCTCAAGTGCTTCGCACTTTTGCTTCACAACACTGGGGTCATGAGTTCAATTCCGAGATCTCATCTGTTCCGGGCATCGAAGGCCTTATCTTTGTGGAGTTTGTATGTTCTTCCTGTGTATGGGTGGGTCTCTTCTGGGTGCTCTGGTTTCCTCCTTCACTACAACATCATGATAGATTAATTGGCTGCTGACTAAACATTAACCCTAGTGTGTGTGTGTGTATTAGGAAATTTAGACTGTTAGCTTTTAAGGGACTGGGACTGATGTGAATGATTGTTTAAAATGGCAAAACGCTACATAATATGATGGCCTTATATAAAACCAGTTCATCATAAATAGGTTGCTGCACGGAAGGACAACAGTCCTTCATATGCTGCAAGTCTGACCATAACACATAAACAGTCCTGTAGGGACTGTTACAGGGATATAGCTTGGAGTCCTGCAAAGCTGGTAATACCGCATGTTATAATGGTTATGTTTTAATTTCTGGATCAGGCCCAAAATGCCTGTTTACTTGCTGCAGTTTTAAATAGATTACCTGCTTGTTCCATACAGTAAATGCAAAATACTAATGTGGAGTTATCAAAAGAGATGAATTGTTAGTATATGTTCGATATGTTCTCAGAATTATTTGCAAGATCCATTTACACAGCTAGAAAAAATCTGTGTGCTCTGGCACAGATCATTTTGTGAAGCAAGGGGTGCCAATGGCTTTACATCAGAGCATGCTGGAAAATAACCAGAGCATGCTGGGAAATAATCCCACATATAGCACTCAAATGCTAGATGGCTTCCTGTACACTGCCTATACCTTGTACAAATCATATATGCTTCCTGCGTTGTAACGTAGTTTGGCCAAGGTGCAAATCTTCTCCTTATCTGATTGGCGCTGATTCTGCCTCAGACTCTTCTCATTAGTGTACAGTATTTTGGGATGATCACTTTGACTTTTATAATGGGAAAATTCTGTCCACATCAGAAAAATAATCCGACCTGTGCGGAGCAAAAATATGAAAGTAAAAAGTCGACCAGTCCCTGGATTGATCTCTTCATTTGGGCGATACTGCAAAACCGCAATGACATGGCAACATACTTCTGGGAGATGGTGAGTATTGTGCCTGCCCCTTATATGTGCCCAGCCTCCATTTCTGCCCCTTATATGTTTCCAACCTCTATATATCTGCCCCTTATACGTGCCCAGCCTCCATATCTGCCCCTTATATGTGTCTAGCTTCCATATCTGCCCCTTATATGTGCCCAGCCTCCATATCTGCCCCTTATATGTGGCCAGCTTCCCTATCTGCCCCTTATATGTGGCCAGCTTCCCTATCTGCCCCTTTTATGTGCCCAGCCTCCATATCTGTCCCTTATATGACCGCAGCCTCTATATCTGCCCCTTATATGTGTACAGCTTCCATATCTGCCCCTTATATGTGTCCAGCTTCCATATCTGCCCCTTATGTGTCCAGCTTCCATATCTGCCCTTTATATGTGTCCAGCCTCTATATCTGCCCCTTATATGTGTCCAGCCTCTATATCTGCCCCTTATGTGTGTCCCGCCTCTATATCTGCCCCTTATATGTGTCTAGCTTCCATATCTGCCCCTTATATGTGTCTAGCTTCCATATCTGCACCTTATATGTGTCCAGCTTCTATATCTGCCCATTATATGTGTCCAGCCTCTATATCTGTCCCTTATATGTGCCCAGCCTCCATATCTACCCCTTATATGTGTCCAGCTTCCATATCTGCCCTTTAAAATCAGGCCACTTTAATGTATATAGTATATTCCAATATCAGCTCCCATTCCTATATCACCTCCATATGAGTCACCTGACAAGCCAGCCCAGCCCAGCCAGCTCCTCACCCATGTCCACTACTCCCCTGCAGCGACGCACGCTCTCTCACATACACGCCACCAGCAGGGATTCCTCTAAACCACTATATAACAGTGAAAAGCACTGTTAGCTCAGTGAGTATCACTAGTGCCTCACAACGCTGAGGTCATGAGTTCTATTCCCGGACTAGGCCTTATCTTTGTAGAGTTTGTATGTTCTCTCCGTGTCTGCGTGGGTTTCTTCCAGGTGCTCCGATTTCTCCCACACTCCAAATACATGCTGGTAGGTTAATTGGCTGCTGAATAAATTAGCCCAAGTCTAATATGTAGCTTCAATGGCGCAATGACTGATGTGAATGTTAAATATTCTCTGTAAAATGCTACGTAATCTGATAGCACTACATAAAAATCTGTTAATAAATAGATTCCTTGTCCTTTATTTTAGATAATTATTTACTAGTTAATCACCAAGGATCGGATCCTTGAATAAAACATAATATTATATATGACTTATAATACATGGAGGGCTTCTCTCAGACTTGCAATGACATTGTCTTCTCTTTGCAGGGTACGGAGGCGGTCAGTTCTGCTCTTGCGGCTTCCAAGTTGCTAAAGGAACTCTCTCACCTGGAATCCGAAGCAGAGGAATCGTTGGCCATGAAAGATCTTGCAGCAAAGTTTGAGCAACTTGCCATAGGTAAGTCACACCAGGGGCGAAACGTGACAGCCTCTTTGCTGTGGGGCCCAGGTCTGGATGGGTGGGGCTGAGCTGAGTCATGTGGTACTGTGGGGGTGGGCTGATCTGCGTGAAAGAACCTGTCAGCTTAAAACAGCGCACGGCACTCCATGTGTGAGTCCTGAGTGCTACAGCTCAGCACTCATACATGGAGTGCTGAGCACTGTTTTAAGCTGACAACTTACTTACAGTGCTGGGGAAGCGGTGGCCACTGGCCTCTGTCTCCTCGAGGCACCCCCTATAGTTACATGCCTGATCCACACTATTCAACTTCTATCAATAGACCAACCATTACTGCAGGAGAATTAGAGCTCTTCCTGTTGGGGCTTAGTCATGTGACCTACAGTAATTAGTCACATGACCAATAGCCATATTAGTCTACTTGCACCAATGGCGTTACTGGCATTTCTTTTATTTATGGTTTGGAAAAAAGACTTGGGAAACATGAACTGTTAAAAGATCCCTGAGGACAGAGCGATCTCTAGTCTCTAAAGTCAGCACAGAGTGATTAAAAGTCATATACACAGTCTACTGCCTTCACTCTTTATTTGCTAAACAAATGAGATCTTTTATTTTTTGGCTTGAACCTGTGAGACTAGCATGTAGGAAAGGAAAGTATTTTATTTCATACGGTAATGGAGTTATGTTTTACATATTTTTTAATATTACATGTTAATCAGAAGCCATGACTGTGTTTACATTCCTCGGGGGAACACAGTGTTACCTCAATTATTCTCATTCTTATTCTCAGTTGTTGGGCTTGATCAAGAAGTCCGGTCTGACCCGGGTTAGGGGGTCAGTGTGAAAGGTGCGACCCAGGTTTTTCAACTCTGGTCTCACCTAAAGAAACCTGATTGGAGGGATTGATTTACTATTGCTATCACAAATCCCTTTGCCGGGAGACACGTGCCTCCCATCACACTGTCAGGGCAGACACGAGTCCTGGAATTTCCCCGGTCAACCATGCAGTGTGAAAGGGATCTTTTCCAGGGTCCTTGACCCAGGGATGATCTATTTGACACAGCAGTATCCTGGGCTGTAAGACCCGGGATATTGCTGTGGTGGTGATGTGAAAGGGGTATCATTAAACATATGATTTCCCAGAGAATACATCTAAAGCCTGCAAGCTCCCTTTCATTGGGGACCGACATATGTGCAGTGTTTTGGATTATATTGGTTGTAATCCACATCAGACATTGAAAAAAGAAAGCCACTCCCTCCTATGTACTGTACACCCAAACCTCATAACAATAATTACTAATCATTTCTAGCAGCCTTCTGCTTTAATATTCCCACCAAACAACATGTCCACAATGTGGTGCCAAAAAAACCCATCAAACATTTTATCCTAAAAAAACTATTGGTAACACTTTTAATTTATTATTATTATTAATATAATTTTAGAACAGGATCCAACTGGAGTTTGGAAATAATACCGCTATCACATCACCACCCTTGACAAATCCGGGATTTTCAACCCGGTTTTTTCCTGGGCAACTTACCAGGTCAAAAAAAGAAAAAAGTTGTTTTATACAATTCCCGGATCTGACCCTTTCACGTGGGCCATACATTTCCCGGGACTGCCCTGGCAAGCAACTGTCAATCAACCTAAAGAGGAGCTCTTAATAGCTGAAAAAAATTAAGGGGACTTCATTTTTTTAATAAACAAAAAAAGAGGACCTGAAAGGAGTCAGGCTGCATTTTTTTTGTACTTGTAGGTCTCCTTTCTGGTCTGTCTGCCTGCAGTACTACTATTCGCCACTATGAACCTAGTACTTGCATGTCTCCTTTCTGGTCCGCCTGCAGTTGGACCAGAAAGGGGACATACATGTACTAAATCCATAGTGGCGAATAGTGGAACTTCAGGCAGACGGACCAGAAAAGAGACCTACAAGTACTAACAGACTACAGCCTGTCTCGGACTCCATGTCTGCTATTGCCATAGCAATAGAGCTGATTCTTGACCAATACACTTGACTCTACTGCCAACTTCTCACCCTGTAGCGATGGGCAACAAGTATCCCTCTGTGCCATCACCTGCGGCCCCCAGATCCTTTCAGTGTTTATGTCGGATTTGTTTGTTATAGCTTGTAACACTTGTGTAAAATGTCCATCATTGCTGTACACGAAGTCTGCGTGTGCTCGCCTGTAGAGAATTACAACGGTGTACTTGTGTACTTTATGGACTCATTTTAAGTGACGCCCCCAACCGTCAGCAATAAGGGGTGAAGCAATTGACCAATAGGGTCTCGGGCGCTATGACAACCGTCCGGTGACGGGGCCGGTGGTGCTGTGGTGGTCGGAGTTTCCGCCTGGAGCCACCATCATGTGCCTGGTCTTTTACTCCCCGCATTCTCCGTCCCCGGGTACCCGGCATGGCTCAGAGCGGCCTGGACCGCCTTTTACCCCCTCACAGCCAGCCAATAAACCCCCACTGTGTATATATACCCCCTCACAGCCAGCCTATATACTCCCCGCTGTGTATATATACCCCCTCACAGCCGGCCTTTATACCCCCCCAACTGTGTATATATACCCCCTCACAGCTGGCCTGTATACCCTCCCCCCACTGTGTATATATACCCTCCTTCACAGCCGGGTCTGATCCGTTCTCTAATAATGGGGAGGAGTGTGATAACCAATCACAGTTGATTGGGGGCGTCGCTGAAAATGGGTCTGTAAAGTACACATGTACCCAGCGCTCTTATACTTCTGTGTCTTATTATATACTGTGAATATTATGCTCTTTTTCAGGAGTGTTTAATGAATGTTATAGAAATAGTGAGAATCGTGCGTTCAAGCTCCTGGTACGGCGCTCTACTGTCTGGGGCGGAGCCACGTGCCTCCAACTAGCCTATGAGGCGGATGCACGTAATTTTTTTGCACAGGATGGAGTACAGGTAACGTTACAGATCTCATATATTTTCTTCTTTTGTTCAATAGCTTTCTGGCTCCTATGATAATGTCATAACTGCTCAATCCTCTTCTATTGTGACCCCACTGCAAGTAAAGGCAGTCATTTTATAGGGTGATTCAAGACAAAGCAGCCTATTAATACTGGGCCATATTCAGAGATCTGTTTTTGAGGGGAGTTCCGATTGGATAAACTGCGCATGCGTAGTAACTATTTACGTGGATTACGTTGACACACGTAAGTGCCTAACGGACGTACATGTGAATCGCACTTAGGGAAACACGTACGGAAATCAGACGTACGGGAAAATTTGCATAAAAGTGGGTGGGGGGGCATTTAAATGAACGCATGGAGGCGCGGTTATAAAGAATCGCACGGACGAAGCACATATACGCACGTAAGTGTGCACAGAAAGAACAGAGTGGTCTAGGCACTCGGAAGTCCCCGACCACACGTCTGGGAGAGGGGAGTGTTGTGGTTGTTGGTGGGTGTTTCCTTGCTCTGGGCCGTGCGTAAAATTACGTACATAAAAAAACAGATCTCTGAATACGGCCCACTATAAGAACTAATGACATAGGAGGGGCAAAATATAAGTGCATTTCTCTGCCCCTGAACATTGGACTTCTGGGAGTGTTGCATGGAATTCTGGGAGCTGTAGTTTTGCTTCTGATATAACATTATTGGGGCGGATTCAGAGATGCGATTGCGAAAAGATCGCAAATATACGCACCTTAGCTAAGATCTTAGCAGGTTACAGCCCACTGCAAAAACAGACACTCCCCTTGCAAACAGCGGTGGATCTTAAACTCACCATTGACTTGACTAGCCCTAACTCTACGCTGTCATTTGGGATCTTAAGTGACGTGGTAGCGTTCATTTAAGATCCTAAGTGTCAGCCCGCGCCCACTTTCCCTCATTTCCCTGCCTCCCCCCGCCCATTTCCATGCAAATCCTTAAGATCTTAAAGATTCGCAGCACTTAAGATCTTAAGTGCTTGCGTGCGATTCAAACTTACGCTCTTAGCGAATTTACGCTCCTAACCGCTACGTAGACGGCGTTGCACTATTACTATGCATGCGCAGTAATGCGAATTTTCTAAGATCTTAAATATACGCTCCTAAGTGCCGTGGAAATCGTATCTCTGAATCAGGCCCTATGTCCAGTGCTGGTTCCAGACAGTACCAAAAATGATTCTGATCATGTGAAAATAACATTTTGCTTTGGCTGTGAATCTGAGCAACTTATCTGTACATCTTCTTTCATTATTTGCTTTGTTTGCCCATTTTACATTGTATAAAACTCACACCAGATTAAAAAAAATTCAATAAATACACTAAATATTATTTCCCCCCCTTCCCATATCCCTCAAGTGTTGTGTGCTAGTTGATTCTATGATATCCTTAGTTGGTGTCAATATCATCATTCCCTTCATTTGCATATTTGGATTCTTCTGTTAAAGGGGTTATGATTGCTATACACACATACAGCAATTATTAATGGGTGATCAGGCCAACAATCGCTGTAGCGAGTGGTCAGGATGGGTTTTTTCTAACGGCCAGTAACCCTACCAGGAACTCTCGGATAGGATTATATGATCATATGGCATGCAAAATATATATATATATAGCTCAAGCTCCATATATCAGTGCAGCCAATCAGCTGCAAGGGCCTCCTGTCAATCTCAGCAGCCCCTCCCTCTTCAGCCAGGATTATCGGTCCCAGTTGGAGAGGGTAGTGGCGCCAATATTTGGACCTTTCCCTAGGGGAAAATCGGTCCGTTTAGCAGCATCTCCTGCTGGGTAGCGGTAATCACACTAGTATATATAGCGTTTTTCGAACTATAGTCTTAGCGTTAAGCCAACACCCACCTTCTGGAAATCCCTCCCTGGCATTGGGCAGCTTTGGTAATTGTGTGGCATCCTGCCAGATGACAGAAATACTCACTACAACTACTAGAATAGAAACATGTTTTTGTTTAATGTTTCTCTAAGTCATTATAATGTCGCTGCCATTCCTTTTCACAGTCCATGTTGACCGAGAACTGGTGGGGACAGATGGCACAGAATACACCCGTCTGGGCAATGGTTTTGACCTTTTTCTGCCCACCTCTTATTTACACCGATATGATCGAATTTAAGTAAGTGGCTCATTATTTCAGTGTTAAAGTCAGTGGCCCATATTCAGAGTACCGGACATATAACATATACGTCCATTGTTTACGCAATCTATGTAAGAAAAAGATACGTAGATTACGTTAAAAAATTATTACGCATGCGTAGTAGTAAAAATCGCTAACACCGGACATATATGTTATATGTCCGGTACTCTGAATACGGGCCAATGTTTTTCTTGCATGTTAAAAAGTTGTCAACCTAAGGTTAAAAAAATAAAAAAATAAATGCTAGTTAATATCCTGACATCAGATTTATCACATTTATAATAGATTTCCAAGTAAGTGGCGCTTTGGGTGGATACAGGTGGATGCTTAGGATTTGAGTGCATTTCCTTTTACCTCTAGGGCAATAAGAGCAGCATATGTATCAGACACGATAGGCATATCATTGAGTGTACTCGATTGTATAAAGAGGCCGTGGATTAACACTAAGGGCCATATTTACTAACCTGCGGGTTTGGAAAAGTGGAGATGTTGCCCATAACAACCAATCAGATTTTAGCTCTCACTTTCCTATTACATACTAGAGAATGTCAGCTAGAATCTGATTGGTTGCTATGGGCAACATCTCCACTTTTCCAAACCCGCAGCTTAGTAAATCTGGCCCCTAGAAGTAAACGCTGAAGTCACCTGACCCTATTTGACTAATCAAACCTGTCAGTATGCACTGAAGAGAGGAGGGAACTCTGCTGTCACTCCGCTCTTTTACCTGTCACGGTTGGAACATTAGAATGCAGATCACTCATGATATCCACGCTGCCTCATCGCAAACTGCCGTAAACAGGCCACGGATGCAATTTTAGTACCGGATCTGATCTGTCGAAAATCAGGATCATCGGCACAACAAACCACACCTCCCTCCAGTGTTTGCTTAGACCTCATGTTCTAATATGCCCCTTCATTTGAGAAAATGCCCCCCTCCTGTACCTGGCATTACCCCTTCATATATGTGAGAGCTGCTATCATAACCCCCCTGGCTCTTCTCTGCTCCAAGCTACACATGGTTACTTCCTCTGTGTTTTGTGTAGTCATTTAGTAGGTTTAATTTTAATCCTTTTTCTTCCTAGAAATCTCGATCCGGATAATGGAGTTGAAAGCAGTCAGAGGGTGGAGATGGACAGCTTAGACATTGACATAAAGACCACCGTAGCAGAAATCATGGAAGGGTAGGTGACCGTACAAGACGACACCTTGCCAATGGAATTATGGACCTTATATGTGTAGTGATGGCTTTTTTTTTTTATCTATTACTGAACAGGGAGGAAATAATGAGGGAGAAAAATGAACTTGTGGAAATCAAGCCTGGCAAATCAAATCATTCAAATCCTGCACATTCGGAAGCCGAAATCACCAAAGAAAAGCCACGGCCGAGGTGGTTGCGTCGCTGGAAGCAGTTCTGGAGTGCTCCAGTGACCGCCTTCTTTGGAAACGTGGTCATGTACTTCACATTCCTCTTTCTCTTCTCCTATGTGCTGCTCTTGGACTTTAAATTGCCCCCACCGGATGGGCCGGCCACTTCTGAGATCATCCTTTATTTTTGGGTCTTCACTATGGTTTGCGAAGAAATTCGGCAGAGTTTCTTCGTGGGATCTATGCCGGTGCTGCAGAAGGTCAAACAATACTTACAGGACTCCTGGAATCATGTTGACATCTCGGCCCTGTTGCTGTTCATCATCGGTGTCATCTGCAGGTACGAATGGTGGACAACCATGGATAGAGATCAAATGATCATTACTAAATTATTTGATGGACACACAAGCACAGTTAATAAAACTTCTTATATAAGTGGCGGTACTTCCAATTGCAACCAATCAGAATTTATCTCAAGTCTAAAATTGTGTGGGCCGCAAGAAAAATAAAATGTCTCGTATGCAATTCCCCATTCATGTCTCCAGCTCCCAGTAATTCACCATTCATATGTCTCCAGCTCCCTGTAATTCACCATTCATATGTCTCTAGCTCCCAGTAATTCCCCATTCATATGTCTCCAGCTCCCAGTAATTCCCCATTCATATGTCTCCAGCTCCCAGTAATTCACCATTCATATGTCTCCGGCTCCCAGTAATTTTCCCATTCATGTCTCCAGCTCCCAGTAATTTCCCATTCATGTCTCCAGCTCCCAGTAATTCCTCATTCATATGTCTCCAGCTCCCAGTAATTCCCCATTCATATGGCTCCAGCTCCCCAGTATTCCTCATTCATGTCTCCAGCCTCCCCTGTTTATTCCTTACTTACCTTTGATGTCTTCCATCCCTGTCTCTCCCCCTGCGGTGTGCGCTGTCTTCCAGCTTCTCTATGTGACACTGGCTGTAAATTAATCTGTTTCCTGTTTTCGGCCGATGCAGCAGTTATACCAGACAGCTGAAAAGGGCTTTGCTATCACCTGTCCTGTGTAACTGCTGCGGCGGCTAATAGCAGGCCCTTTTCAGCCAAGATTTTCGGACCTCCATGTGTGAGATGGGGCCGCAAAATTAAAAGCTTTTGTGCGGCATGTGGCCCGCAATAAAGGATGGCCAAGACAAAACCACAATTTATTAGCTGGTACCAAGAAAATGTGAATGACACACTTAATAACAGTGGGCCTGATCCTATACTAACAACGTCACCTGACTTCTGCAAGCTGATTGGGTGATTCTCTGGCACTGCGCTTGTCCTTTTGATGTTCTGCGATGGAACTTTTTGCGCACACAACTCCGTTCCGTGCCCTAGGAGTTCTGTGCGGTGGAAGGGTGGGGCGTTGATAAGCATGCAGATGAAGGTTAGTGGACAGCGGTAAGCATATCCGCACTGATATGCATTCATACAAACGCAGATCCGTGCAAAAAAATTTAAGGTAGGGTTCTGGACACGTAAGTGGGGAGTGACAAGCGAAGACACTCCCCTCTCATGTGCAGATTTACAGACGTCCATGGGCACACAGAACACATGGGGCCAGATTTACTAAGCTGCGTGTTTGGAAAAGTGGAGATGTTTCCTTTTGGCAACCAATCAGATTCTAGATCTCATTTAACTATTACATACTAGAGAATGTCAGCTAAAATCTGATTGGAATATTGGATCACGCCCAATAATTCTATGTATTTTTTGATACATGAATTCTGTTTATCCTGGGGCAAAGAGTTTTTTCCTTATATCGTCTTGAACCAAACTTGTTAAAACCCAATAATACTACATTTACATTTACATCATGTCATTAAAATAACATGTAATTCTCACAGCTTTAATACCATCCTAGAACTGAACTAACGATGTGTGCATCCACTAAAAATCTGATCGCGTTTTTCCTACAGGATGATGGATCACACGTACGAGGCGGGACGGACCATCCTGTGTTTCGATTTTATGATTTTCACACTCCGGCTCATTCATATATTTGCCGTCAACAAACAGCTGGGACCCAAAATAATAATTGTCAGAAAGATGGTGAGTGTATTTGAAAACCCATTGCTTTATACGTGAAGCTCAAAGAATGAATGCTTGCACTGACACCCCTCACCCTTATTCCTACCCCACTCCAATATGCTTCATACACACTGACACCCCTCACCCTTATTCCTACCCCACTGCAATATGCTCCATACACCCTGACACCCCTCACCCTTATCCCTACCCCACTGCAATATGCTTCATACACCCTGACACCCCTCCCCCTTATTCCTACCCCACTCCAATATGCTCCTTACACCCTGATGCCCCTCACTGTTACACGCCGCCACGTTGCTGTCTCTGCATGTCCCTGCTTTCCTCTGCCTTGCTCCTTCTCCCCATCCTCCAGACCTGCTATCAGCTCTCTGCCTAGCAACCAGGGAAACACTTCTTCCCCACCTGTCGGGCCCATGTCTAGGACGTCTCTTAGCAACCTGGACTCCAGCCTATCATTTGCTTGCTGCCGCTTACCTGCCTCAGCTTGCTTCGGTCCTTCCCCTACTTGCACCTCCTCCCTGCACTCCGAGCCTCGCTATTGTATATTGCCTAGCAACGCCAGACGCTCCTTCTCCCCGCCTGTCAGGCCGGCATCCAGAACGTCTCCTAGTAACTTGGACGCCAGCCTATCGTGTTGTTTAGCGCTTTCTTCACACTCCCTCATTGGCGCTTCCTCCCTTTAAGTTCCGGCCGTCTTCTCTGCAGCACCGGTTATAGCTTCATTCTGGTGGTTCTAGCCTGCTCTTGTGTGCCTTGTGCCTGTGTCTCTTAACTGTTTTTTGATCTTGAGTGCCCCATCTTTATCCTTCCTTGATCCTACCAGTGTTCCTAGTGTCTGACCTCCCCCTCTCTCTCCTTTTCCTTGTGTTATCCATCTCTGTGTTTAACCCTTCCTAACCCTGTGCAATTGTGTTTGTATCCCTTAGGGCATGGGTGGCCAAGCTCAGGCCTCATGAGCTACCAACGGTCCATGTCTTCCAGGTCCCCTCTCACTCCACTCCTCTATCACTCCTCCTCCCCTCTCTCTCCACTCCTCTATCTCTCCTCCTCCCCTCTCACTCCACTCCTCTATCACTCCTCCTCCCCTCTCTCTCCACTCCTCTATCTCTCCTCCTCCCCTCTCACTCCACTCCTCTATCACTCCTCCTCCCCTCTCTCTCCACTCCTCTATCTCTCCTCCTCCCCTCTCACTCCACTCCTCTATCACTCCTCCTCCCCTCTCTCTCCACTCCTCTATCTCTCCTCCTCCCCTCTCACTCCACTCCTCTATCACTCCTCCTCCCCTCTCTCTCCACTCCTCTATCTCTCCTCCTCCCCTCTCACTCCACTCCTCTATCACTCCTCCTCCCCTCTCTCTCCACTCCTCTATCTCTCCTCCTCCCCTCTCACTCCACTCCTCTATCACTCCTCCTCCCCTCTCTCTCCACTCCTCTATCTCTCCTCCTCCCCTCTCACTCCACTCCTCTATCACTCCTCCTCCCCTCTCTCTCCACTCCTCTATCTCTCCTCCTCCCCTCTCACTCCACTCCTCTATCACTCCTCCTCCCCTCTCTCTCCACTCCTCTATCTCTCCTCCTCCCCTCTCACTCCACTCCTCTATCACTCCTCCTCCCCTCTCTCTCCACTCCTCTATCTCTCCTCCTCCCCTCTCACTCCACTCCTCTATCACTCCTCCTCCCCTCTCTCTCCACTCCTCTATCTCTCCTCCTCCCCTCTCACTCCACTCCTCTATCACTCCTCCTCCCCTCTCTCTCCACTCCTCTATCTCTCCTCCTCCCCTCTCACTCCACTCCTCTATCACTCCTCCTCCCCTCTCTCTCCACTCCTCTATCTCTCCTCCTCCCCTCTCACTCCACTCCTCTATCACTCCTCCTCCCCTCTCTCTCCACTCCTCTATCTCTCCTCCTCCCCTCTCACTCCACTCCTCTATCACTCCTCCTCCCCTCTCTCTCCACTCCTCTATCTCTCCTCCTCCCCTCTCACTCCACTCCTCTATCACTCCTCCTCCCCTCTCTCTCCACTCCTCTATCTCTCCTCCTCCCCTCTCACTCCACTCCTCTATCACTCCTCCTCCCCTCTCTCTCCACTCCTCTATCTCTCCTCCTCCCCTCTCACTCCACTCCTCTATCACTCCTCCTCCCCTCTCTCTCCACTCCTCTATCTCTCCTCCTCCCCTCTCACTCCACTCCTCTATCACTCCTCCTCCCCTCTCTCTCCACTCCTCTATCTCTCCTCCTCCCCTCTCACTCCACTCCTCTATCACTCCTCCTCCCCTCTCTCTCCACTCCTCTATCTCTCCTCCTCCCCTCTCACTCCACTCCTCTATCACTCCTCCTCCCCTCTCTCTCCACTCCTCTATCTCTCCTCCTCCCCTCTCACTCCACTCCTCTATCACTCCTCCTCCCCTCTCTCTCCACTCCTCTATCTCTCCTCCTCCCCTCTCACTCCACTCCTCTATCACTCCTCCTCCCCTCTCTCTCCACTCCTCTATCTCTCCTCCTCCCCTCTCACTCCACTCCTCTATCACTCCTCCTCCCCTCTCTCTCCACTCCTCTATCTCTCCTCCTCCCCTCTCACTCCACTCCTCTATCACTCCTCCTCCCCTCTCTCTCCACTCCTCTATCTCTCCTCCTCCCCTCTCACTCCACTCCTCTATCACTCCTCCTCCCCTCTCTCTCCACTCCTCTATCTCTCCTCCTCCCCTCTCACTCCACTCCTCTATCACTCCTCCTCCCCTCTCTCTCCACTCCTCTATCTCTCCTCCTCCCCTCTCACTCCACTCCTCTATCACTCCTCCTCCCCTCTCTCTCCACTCCTCTATCTCTCCTCCTCCCCTCTCACTCCACTCCTCTATCACTCCTCCTCCCCTCTCTCTCCACTCCTCTATCTCTCCTCCTCCCCTCTCACTCCACTCCTCTATCACTCCTCCTCCCCTCTCTCTCCACTCCTCTATCTCTCCTCCTCCCCTCTCACTCCACTCCTCTATCACTCCTCCTCCCCTCTCTCTCCACTCCTCTATCTCTCCTCCTCCCCTCTCACTCCACTCCTCTATCACTCCTCCTCCCCTCTCTCTCCACTCCTCTATCTCTCCTCCTCCCCTCTCACTCCACTCCTCTATCACTCCTCCTCCCCTCTCTCTCCACTCCTCTATCTCTCCTCCTCCCCTCTCACTCCACTCCTCTATCACTCCTCCTCCCCTCTCTCTCCACTCCTCTATCTCTCCTCCTCCCCTCTCACTCCACTCCTCTATCACTCCTCCTCCCCTCTCTCTCCACTCCTCTATCTCTCCTCCTCCCCTCTCACTCCACTCCTCTATCACTCCTCCTCCCCTCTCTCTCCACTCCTCTATCTCTCCTCCTCCCCTCTCACTCCACTCCTCTATCACTCCTCCTCCCCTCTCTCTCCACTCCTCTATCTCTCCTCCTCCCCTCTCACTCCACTCCTCTATCACTCCTCCTCCCCTCTCTCTCCACTCCTCTATCTCTCCTCCTCCCCTCTCACTCCACTCCTCTATCACTCCTCCTCCCCTCTCTCTCCACTCCTCTATCTCTCCTCCTCCCCTCTCACTCCACTCCTCTATCACTCCTCCTCCCCTCTCTCTCCACTCCTCTATCTCTCCTCCTCCCCTCTCACTCCACTCCTCTATCACTCCTCCTCCCCTCTCTCTCCACTCCTCTATCTCTCCTCCTCCCCTCTCACTCCACTCCTCTATCACTCCTCCTCCCCTCTCTCTCCACTCCTCTATCTCTCCTCCTCCCCTCTCACTCCACTCCTCTATCACTCCTCCTCCCCTCTCTCTCCACTCCTCTATCTCTCCTCCTCCCCTCTCACTCCACTCCTCTATCACTCCTCCTCCCCTCTCTCTCCACTCCTCTATCTCTCCTCCTCCCCTCTCACTCCACTCCTCTATCACTCCTCCTCCCCTCTCTCTCCACTCCTCTATCTCTCCTCCTCCCCTCTCACTCCACTCCTCTATCACTCCTCCTCCCCTCTCTCTCCACTCCTCTATCTCTCCTCCTCCCCTCTCACTCCACTCCTCTATCACTCCTCCTCCCCTCTCTCTCCACTCCTCTATCTCTCCTCCTCCCCTCTCACTCCACTCCTCTATCACTCCTCCTCCCCTCTCTCTCCACTCCTCTATCTCTCCTCCTCCCCTCTCACTCCACTCCTCTATCACTCCTCCTCCCCTCTCTCTCCACTCCTCTATCTCTCCTCCTCCCCTCTCACTCCACTCCTCTATCACTCCTCCTCCCCTCTCTCTCCACTCCTCTATCACTCCTCCTCCCCATCACTCCACTCCTCTATTACTCCTCCTCCCCTCTCACTCCACTCCTCTATCACTTCCCTTCTATTCCTCTCTCCCCACCCGTCTCTTTTTCTCCTCCCCCTTCTCTTTTTCTACCTGCCTTCTCTTCCCCTTTCTCTCTTTCTACCTGCCCCCTTCTCTTTTTCTACCTACCTTCTTTTCTCTTTCCCCCCCCTTCTCCCTCCTTCTCTCCTCCCCCACTTCTTCCTCTCTTTCCACCCCTCCCACCTCCACCTTCCCTCCTGTTCTTCTATCCTACCCTCCTCTCTCATCCCCTTTTCTCTATCTCTCCCCTCCTTCCTCCTCTTTTCTCCCCACTTCCCCCTTCTCTCCCACCTCTTATTCTTTTCCTCTCCCCACTTCTCTCTCCTCACCTTCTCTCTCTTCTCCCTCTCCCCCTTCTCTCTCCCGACCCCCCTCTCTTCCTTTCCTCTTTCAATGCCTTTCTCTTACTCTCATCCCCCCACTTCTACCACCTCTCTCTCCCCTCATCCTTCACTCATTCACCCTTCTCACTCTCTCTCCCCCCCTTCTCTCTTCCCCTTTCTCTCCCCTCATCCTTCACTCATTCACCCTTCTCACTCTCTCTCCCCCCCTTCTCTCTTCCCCTTTCTCTCCCCTCATCCTTCACTCATTCACCCTTCTCACTCTCTCTCCCCCCCTTCTCTCTTCCCCTTTCTCTCCCCTCATCCTTCACTCATTCACCCTTCTCACTCTCTCTCCCCCCCTTCTCTCTTCCCCTTTCTCTCCCCTCATCCTTCACTCATTCACCCTTCTCACTCACTCTCTCTCCCCCTCCTTCTCTCTCCCCTCCTTATCTCCCCCCTCTCTCTCCCCTTCTCTATTTCCCACCCCCCTCTCTCTTTTCCCCACAGCTGGAATATTGGAGTCTATGAACTGCACAGATGACCCAGTGGAAATCATGAACGAAGTATTGCCCCCGTGCCCCAACACATTCGCCAACTGGCTGGTCATCCTCCTGCTGGTTGTTTTCTTGCTGGTCGCGAACATCCTTCTGCTGAATCTGCTGATCGCCATGTTCAGGTATTGTATCATTTTAATACAGCAACTTAAGGAGATATTGGGGATGATTGTCAGGAATTGCAGCCTGTTCACCACCGCACTTATATTTATTTTATAAAGCCACCCTGCCTCATATCATGTATCATGACCACCACTGGATTATAAGCAGTGGAACAAACACACTGCAGCCATCTGGTTCAGCCTTGTCCTCTGTACATGCGCAGAATGGTTCTTTAGTGGCTGTCCTCGCACACCCCTAGATCGTGCATGTCTATGAATCCCGTGCAGGAATATATAGGCTCACTCCAGGTGTTGTGAAACTACGAGACCCAGAATTCTTTGCCAGGTATCAGCTATGCCTATGCTAATAAGAGCATGCTGGGGTTTGTAGTTTACAGACAGTTTGGATGGGTTAGGCCTGCTATTAAAGAAAGTTATGGCACATGATGTAATCCACATATCCGTTTGAAAAAAATGGTAATGCTGAATGGGGGGGATATTTTAAGGGGACCTGCTAATATTGGTTTAATCCAGAGTTCGTTCGGGTATTTGGAGGTGAAACAATTTGTATAAAGGCCGCTCCTGGGGCCAGATTCACAGATACGATTTTGCTACTTTTTCCATGCGTATTTTTAGGATCGGAGTAATTGCGCATGCGTAGTAATTTTTTTTTACGCCAGTAACGTAGGATTTAGGCACGGAAGTCCATTAGGCACGGATTTCTAAATCGTACTTAGTGACATACGTACGGAGGGGCGTGGTTGTCTTCCATACATGCGAAGTTACGTGAAAGTGGGTGGGGGAAGCCTTTAAACGACCTTTTGAGGGTGCGGTTAGTAATGTACGAATGTACCTAAGCAATTTAGGCACGTAAAGACGCCTGTAGAGTTAAGGGTGTCCTATGGAGGTGTAAGTCACCAAAAATCTGTCTGTGCAAGGGGAGTGTCATGGGTGTTGCCTTGCAACGTAGGTGCGTATATTTGCTTACTTTTTTCACACATATCTGTGAATCCGGTCCCTATGCACTATAATTAAATGGATCATAGAAAAGGCATCTGAAGTGTAGTACCTATTTCTGCCCAGAGGGTGTCACTAGCTCTACACTAAGTTCCTCTATCCCTCAACTGCTGTACCTAAATTTTTGTGGGACTTTTTACTGGCAGCTAATGTATTTCAACATACATTGAAAGGAAGAGCATATTGAGGCTCATTAACAGATTTTTTCTTTTGTGACCCCCTCTTTTCATACAAGCTAAATAACCAGCCTAGGCCTGTTTGGCAGTGGCCCGATTACCCATTATATGCATTTATTTTACAGATGAGAGTTGTGACCACAAGACAGTAGAATAGCTCTGTACTGATTTACATTGTTCTGTGTCTTCCATCAGTTACACCTTCTCCAAAGTCCAAGGGAACAGCGATATCTACTGGAAATTCCAGCGCTACAACCTGATCGTGGAATATCACAACCGCCCGGCGCTGGCTCCGCCCTTCATCATCATTAGTCACATCCACACCTTTATCAAGCGCAAGATTCGTAAAGTGGAGTCTCAGAAGATCAGACATTTCAGTGAGTCTTCCCTCATAGAGATGGGCTCTAGCTACCTGTCCGATATATTAAACCTGCAATTCCGCTTTAAACATGTCAAAAAAGGCACAAACAACCATTTTCCTTATTTATGTTAAGTAACAACAACAATACAGTTCTAATAATAATTGAAAGCAAGTTATGTAAGCGTAAGAAATCTGCTAAATGTTAAATGTTTTGCGACATCGGCACTTTACTGTAACATCAATACATTTTGTCCAGTTCGCATAAGGCATATGTAGAATAAGCCCACTGATGCATCTATTTATGGATGCCTTATATTTTGGGATAATAGAAAAGATGGCCACACAATGGACAGCCTTGAGGCCAGATTTACTAAGCTGCGGGTTTGGAAAAGTGGAGATGTTGCCCATAGCAAATAATCAGATTCTAGCTGTATGTAAGCTTCTCTAGTATGTAATAGGAAAGTGAGAGCTATAATCTCATTGGTTGCTATGGGCAACATCTCCACTTTTCTAAACACACAGCTTAGTAAATCTGGCCCTTGGAATAGCAGATAGGGAAGGAGTGTGGGAAGGGAAAAAAGAACTCAGAGTGGTGTTCCAAAGACACTCTGCTCTCTAAATGTTTCATGTTTCTTATTGCCTGCAAATGTGAAAATTAAAAAAAAAAAGAGAAACAACTCATTTGGATATTTTGATTTAAATGGTTCTTTCAGTCCAGGCCAACCATTGGTTCTCCAGTATGCTATAACAGCATTAGCATAAGCCTGTTCTTGGCCAAATACTTTTTCGATGGGTGTGGCTAGTTATGAAATGAATGTGGCTACAGGTTAAATGGGTGGGGCTAAAGAGGAAATGGGTGGGGTTACAATGGCTAACCTTTTTTCCATTAACTAACCCTTCTGATTATTCATTCTTAGTGCTGGAATTAAAGGAACCCCTAGACAGCAGGATGCTTACCTGGGAAGCCGTTCAGAAAGAGAATTACCTGGTGAATATTGCCAAGTATAAGAGGGACAGTGACACGGAGCGTCTGCGACGCACATCCCAAAAGTAAGGACATGAAGAAGGAGCAATATAAGGGCCATATTGAGTGGTCATTGTAAAACATATCACAGAGGCCCCAAGGAAAGAGTACTAGGGCCCCTCAGAAGGTGAGGCCCGGTACATATGCCCCTCCCCCCGTCACTGGGCCAGGCCACTCTTCAGCTATTGGCACCCATAGGTATATCCTTAATGGTTTATCCAGCGATTATCGATGGCAGAGAAGAATTGTTGTCAGGATGTTTCTGCCCTAATGTCATCATAGAAAAAGTCCATTATGATTCAATGGTTTCTCAATGGCTTTGTATTAAGATACCTGACTGCAATGGGAGTGACCTCCTTGGAGTCTGTAAAAACACAGGTTATAAGGAGTGACTAAATATTAAATACAACATTTTATATCTGTTATATTACAATGATTCAGTTATACCTGACCAGAGCATTGTTGAAAACCAATAATTACCAGACCCTCCAGCATGACCCGTTCCACCAGGTACACAATACGCCGCTACTGAACTTCCAACTGTCAATCAATCACCTGGTTTTAATGAATTAACTGATGTTTAAAAAACCCTTTTTTCTTCAACACAGTTGGTTACCATAATAACTGATTGTTGGAAGCTGAGGACCAGAGTATTTTGTCCCTAGTGGAATGGGTCATGTTGAAGGCTCTGGAATACCTCCAACATTTAGATTCCTGAATTGGAGACAAAATAAGCCCTTCCACTGATTACCCAAGCTCCGCCCCTTCCACCCAGGAACTAGCACTTTTGGATGTAACCCAGGGGCTGCTAGGTTGGGATGAGACTCCCACAGTCCCTGGACCTTCAGAACTACTAGTCACACAATGGTTGGGTGATAGTGGATTACTCCTAGTACATACAGGGGCCTGTACATACATACATACATACAGCAGGGGCACATACATACATACTGTTTATTCATTGTTTACATGTACGTCTGTTTTGCTCCTGTAGGGTGGACACTGCATTGAAGCAGCTGAATGAAATCAAGGAACATGACCGAAGGCTGAAAGCCCTGGAAACAGAGGTAATATATACTGAGGCTGATTTGGACGTGGCTTTATCTTAGTGAACCAGGACCAGATTCAAAGATCCGATCCCAGTGTGCTTGGAGTTTTTAGTGCAGCGGCAACGGTGAACAGATGCTGGATCCCCGCTGTATCCAGACTTCCTTGCAGGCTAGTCACTCTTCTTGCCTGTAAGGAATTCCGACCCAATACCTTAAGACTGCCAGGACTGTCCTCAAGTAATTACAGCATGAAGGTTATCACAAAGAAATATTAAATGAAATGTTAGCTACTGGACTTGACTGAATTGTTAGAAGCATTAATAAAAGACAATCTAAAAATGTGCCACTTGTGGGGGCCTGGGTCAGCGTTACAAGGGGGGCTATAGAACAGACGACCTGCATGCACCGATTCTATTACAATGCTGGAACAGTTATTCTGTGCATGAGTGGGTGCATTTTACACCCCCTTTCCACAAACAGCGTCACTTGGTATCCACTACTTTAAGAGCAGGCCTGGCCAACCTGTCACTCTCCAGGTGTTGTAAAACAGAGTCCCAGCATGTTCTGTCCTCATAAGCATAACTGATACATGACAGAGCATGCTGGGACATGGAGTTTCACAACACCCACAGAGCCACAGGTTGGCCTGGCTTGCTTTAGAGAGAGCAAACCAGGAGCGTTTTCATTCCCTGCAATACCACCGCCTCATTACATGAACAGGGAGAGATTAGCACCTGTCATACCTGGTGTACAAGTGCATGGTGTTTACTGAGGGACACTTTTACAACGGCTTGGCGACAAAACGCAGTGATGTATATCAGGTCTATCCATTTACTGAACTTTCCAGCCAGGAGTTCATTCAAGGCTTTGAGATAAAATGGAGATCATGTGACATAGCATTAATTGTTTATTTCCCATTAACTCCCCAAGGGCTGGTGGGGTGTACAGTAGTTTCCATTCAGTCACGATGGAAGAAGTTTGTGCAATAATGTTCATCCCCTCAAAAAAAAAAAAAATTTTTTTTTTAGAATGTAATAATAAGAAAGCAGACCCTCCAACCCAACCCATTCTATTGGGGACAACATACTCTGTTCCTGAGTTTCCAACTGCCAGTTACTAAGGTAACCGCCTTTGTTAAAGAGAAAAATGTTTTTCAAATATCTGTTAATTCATTCAAACCAGGTGAGCAGCAGTTGGAAGCACAGGAGTGGAGTATTGTGTACCCTAATGGAAGGGGTCATGTTGGAGGATCTGAGAAAGTAACATGACATGTGCATGTAGATGAATCAGATATGTTTTACAGGTGGAATACTGCGGTAAAGCACTTTCATGGATAGTGGACGCCCTTCAGCAGAGCGACATGGTGAAAACGACTAAACCTCCGCCTGCGTCTAAGTTTAGTAAGTAACAAACCAGAAAGCAAAGAAGTCCAGGCAGACATGGACTTCATAAATAAGGCAATATCCTTCATATGTTTCATATTTTGATAAATCCAGCCTTTGTTTCCAGCCTCCTCAGTTCTAATTATCATCATCACACCTTCATAGCTCAATTTAGAATCCACGAAAGCAGGCCAAAATTAAGCAACATCCAGTCCAAACTCCGCCCAGAGATGACCATATGTCATCAAAACACCACCCACTTTCCATTAAGCCCTGCCCCTTTTATGGCCTGCAAATCAGTACTGGCACACCAAATTATGGACAGTTGTTAGGTATGTAGCAAATGGTACACTTAGCTACTGAAAGCGATCCTTATAGATCCGGCATAGCTCTCCAGACTACTAGTTCCATCATGCTCCAACAGCATAGGTATACCTGACTTCTGGCAAAGCCTGATGGGAATTGTAGTTTCACAACAACTTGTTTCCTTTGTTGGCTTTATATACCACCATACCAGAAAGCACCTTACACAAGTGTTACAACAAACAAGTTAACGCAGACTGGAGGTGAGGGCTATAGGTGATGACTCAGTAACTCAGTATGTTAAATGAAGGCTATAGAATTAGTGAACACTTCGTACAGTACATTGACTAATGAGATATGGCAAAATTACATTAGCATTCACAATAATTGTCTCTCCAGCAGTTAAACTATAGTGACCCCTGCTGGTACCTAAGAAAACATCATCTACTTATTCCTTTATATAAATGGCACCCGTGTAGC
>WWET01004734.1:22454-36669 GCA_011038615.1 Limnodynastes dumerilii | reverse complement strand
GATCTGCTGGCTCGCACTAGGCGAAAGCATTGGCGGGATGCGGCGCGCGTGGGGGGAAGGGAGCACGGCACTTGTTGCTTCACGCAATTCAATTGTTTGTCATTCAATTGCTCGCTGTGTTTGTTAACCTACGAAAATCTGATTTTTGTTGAAATAATGCCGCCAGTGAAAAAAAATACCCAGACTTTAATGGAATCTTGGATAAAAAATGACCCAGGCCAATTTACCACTGATGGCACTGTGATTCTCTGCAAGGTTTGTGACAAGCGAATACCTTCATCAAAAAAATACCAGATCTATCAACATGTGAGTACTGCTTCCCATATATTGTGAAAATAAACGTTCATTCTAATAATAAATAGTATTTTGATTGTGCATATTTTGTGCATATTTATCCCTTTTTTAGTGCATATTTGCATGCATATTTTGCCATTTTGATAGTGCATATAATCCGATGTCTAGTCATAACCTTACTTCATTTATCATTTACTCATTTATCCATTTTTGTTATCTTTCCTAATATTTCGTTATATAATGTTTTTATCTACTACGTCTTCATATATGAAAGTATACTAAATATCTCCATATATGAAAAGGATTTTATTATAATGGAGGAGGAATCAATCATTGCTAGATGGATAGTCAAATCTCTATCCCTAACAAACAATCAGTCAATAGCTATCATAACCGTACTACATTTATCATTTACTCATTAATCCATTTTCAATATCATTATCCTTCCCAATATTACATAATGTTTTCCATGTGCTATATGTCTTCATATATGAAAATATACTAAATATTTTCACATATGAAAAGGATTTTGTTGTAAGGGAGGAGGAGTAAATCTTAGCTAGATGAATAGTCAGATCTCTATACCCACAAACAATCAATCAATAACCTGTTATCAAGTGCCACCTGGCCAAACTGAACAGACAAACTATATGATTCATAAAGACAATAAATGATTATCATCAAGCGTTAGGACCAACAACCTTTATAACCGACTAAGATCTACCGGTAATTTGCAGCTAAAAAATTATCTCTCAATTAGGAGAAGCAGTTCAATTCAATACAATCATTGAGGCCCACTGAATACATGGTATTCAGCCTAAATATCCAGTAGGCCTCCCTTTTGCAGAGCTTGGAAAATCTATCCCCCTCTCTATTGGTACTGGAATCCATTCAATCCCTTTTATTCTCAAAACATTAACATCTCCATTATGACACAAATTGGCATGTTTGGAGAGAGAGTGTAGGCAGTTCTTTTTAGTTACCGGTAGTTCTCCTGTGTTCATAGAATCTTACTGCTAATTGCCTGGTAGTACGTCCTATGTACTGTACTCCACATACAAAAGAAATTTGATAAATCAATTAAGATGTTTTACAATTAATAAAATTCTTTATTGGGAAGGTTTCTCTCCCATCTGAAGATGTAAATTGTTTGCTTTTATTTTTGCAGAAAACACAGGTAGAACATCTGTTCTGCCCACACCGAAAAAAAACGGAGCCCACAAGGGGTCTCTCTCGGAATTTGTAATATTAGGAGAGAGATGACTATGTACCACAAAATCCTTAATGTTTTTAGCTTTTCTAAAAACTATTTTGGGGGTATCTCCTATACAGAATTACCCTACAGTGCCAATATAGGGAAATTTCTCTTTATTATCCGTCTAATTTCCCCAGCGTATGAATTAAACTGCGTGATAAATACAGGGTTGTTGTTATTAAATAGTTGTTTACTTTTTGTTTTATTTTTAGACTCAAGTAGGTTGGACCTTTCACTATTTTGTGCCTCCTCATACGCCCTATCAATCACTTCAACAGGGTACCCCTACGCCAAAAAGGACTCTCTCAAGGGTTTACACTGATCTTTAAAAAGGTCCAAAGGACTACAATTTCTTCTGACCCTGGAGAATTGGCTTTTGGGTATCCCCTCCAGCCAACTCTTTTTATGGCAACTTTGAAAATTTTAATAGTGGTATGTGTCAACCTCTTTTTGATATACACTCATCTGCAGAGTCTCCCCCTCCCCAATCACCGTGACCATGACATCTAAATAACTAATATGGTGCTTACTAACTTCATGTGAATTTTAAACCATAATCGTTATTATTAATAAAAGTGACAAAATCGGTAACTGTCATCCCCCTCCCAAATGAAAATCAGATCATCAATATATCTACCGAAGAGCACTAGGTTTGTCCCAAAGGGACCATTCCAAATTTATTTTTTTTCGAAATGCCCCACATACAAGTTGGCATAGCTTGGGGCGAACCTGGTGCCCATCGCAGTGCCCATCCACTGGTGATAGTGCTGCCCATTGAAAACAAAATCATTGTGTTCCAGAATAAAACGAATGCTATCCACCAAAAATAATCTAAGTGCAGGTGATATGTGGTCCTCCTGTTTCAGAATCTAATCAATGGCATCTATTCCCTTATCATGAGGGATATTGGAATACAGTGATTCAACATCACACGTTAAAAGGTGGTAATTAGATTTCCATTTGGTAGAAAATATCCCTTTTGGAAAAGGGCCGTTCTCACTGCCGACCACACCCTATATTTATATATATAATATATATATTTAAAAAAAAATTTTAAGTAACATTAAGTGCCCTCTGTGAGCCGTTCTCTCTGCCGACCACACCCTATATATATATATATATATATATATATATATATATATATATATATATGTACTTCAGACTTACATGTGACAGCAAGTATGTTATCTATGCTATCATTTGCTCGTGCCCCAAGGTGTATATCGGAAAAACTATTCGGACCCTCAGAGAGCGTATAGCGTTACATCGCTCATCTATTAAGAAGGCATACACATGTGTTGACACTAAGACTCCACCCGTTGTGCGACATTTTGTCATGTGCAAGCAGGGCATGAAAGACTTCAAGTGCATGCCAATTGCGCATATACCCCCATTGTGCAGAGGGGGAGATAGGGATCTACTTCTCCTTTAAAAAGGAATCAAAATTAATCTTCTTATGTAAAGCTATGGCCCCAGAGGGGTTAAACGAAGAATTTAGTCTATCTCACTTTTTGTAATTATTAAGATTAATTTGTTGTCTCCTCATTTTCATGGTTAGATAATGCGTAACATTAGTCTCTTTACTCTGGACTATATTTAATTTTGATATACGGTGGGGAGTAGTCTTTAGACATGGTTTTTGTCAAGTAACCTTTTAATAATGTACTTGCGGTGGGCACTTTCTATTCTTTGTACACTTATTTATTATCTGTACATTTTTTATGTGTTATTATGGTACCTTTTGATAACAAACATTTGTGATTGAGTTCTTTCCATTTGGTAATCTTGTGGCCAATTGATCTACATTATAGTCTTTTTGTGCATAGTGTCTGTCAGCTTGTTGGCGACAGATCTTGTGCCTATTGACTGATGGTGTGGGCCACCAAATTATTTAAAACTAATATGTAGACATCAAACATTATCGACCAGAATCCAGAATTGCGTACGACAGACCACTTATGCACGCAGAGCGCATACGTTCTCTGTGCATGCCTCTTGCACATGCGTAAACATGGCGGTGACGCATCGGAACACATTCAGAACGATTCTGTATAACGCAAAGTTATCCGATCCGACAACGGGCCCTGACGACCTGCCGGGGGTGGGGTAGGTATTTAAATTATACAGTAAAGGATTGGCTATGTACAATCCTCCATTACAACAAGTCCCTTACACACAGGAGCAAGTGCGTAAAAATTCAGGACACGGAAGCTCCGTACGTGCGAGGGGAGTGCACTACCTTTGCACGCACGAAATCTAGGATCGCACTTGGCATATGTTAGCCTTCGCTGCAGAGACTTACGATCACTGTCCATACATAGTCCTGGATCTGGTCTTATAACAGTTATATAAATCAGCTACTGAATTTTATTGCAAAATGTTTAGACTTTAAGAAAAAAACTTGAGTATTTAATGCTCTTAAATGTCATAAAACGGATCATTTCTCTGTCATTTTTACGGTCATGAAAAATTTGGCAGAAGTCAGTTTTCTCTCCCTGGAAATAATAACAAAGTCCAAGCGCACTATCGGAATTGGACAGCTGAGAGCGCCATTCTACCACAGACCCCAGGCTAAGGCTCATTGGCTATGAATGGTTCGTCTCACCCACCTGCCCTGCAGCTTACCATTTAGGAGCACAGCGTTTGCCAAGAGTCACAAGTCCAGGAAGGAGAATGCTGCCAACTGACCCAGTTTTCATAACTGAAACATTCCTAGTGCTCCAGATTCAGCCCCAGTGCATTCTGGTCCTTGTCTCGTTTCCAGCCAACTTCCTAATAATCCAGAAGCCTAAGAAAATGTAACCACTAAAGTATGTTGGAAAACAATATGAAAAGCCTGCGGGCCACTCGGGGGCTGAGTCTACAGGGAAATATACACGATTCTAATCTTTGTTTTCTAATGTGTTTTGCAGAAATAATGATGAAATAATGAAATTCCTCTATATATGTGTAGTAGACCAGTCTCCTACATGCAAGGGTCTCACTGGGCAGCATCGTAGCACTTATGTCTCACAGCGCTGAGGTCATGCGTTATCTGTGTGGAGTTTGTATGTTCTCCCTGTGTCTGTGTGGGTTTCCTCCGGGTGCTCCGGTTTCCTCCCACACTCCAAAAACATGCTGGTAGGTTAATTGGCTGCTGAATAAATTAACCCTAATGTCTGCATGTATGTGTTAGGGACCTTAGTATAGGGCAGGTACTGATGAAGAGACTAAACGTTTATGCAAAGCTGGATAAAGAAACTGCTCTTACAGGGCCCATATCAGATATGAGCATGAATAAGAACACTACATGTGCGCTGAAAACACGTCTGTACAAGTAGGGCTGACCATGTGCAATCCAAAAGCGTACACAGTGGCGCCTATGGATTGCAACCAATTGGTCACACAGCATCTAAGTGCAGTACAGCGGCCCAAATACATTGCATCAGAATAGGGTAACACAGTGTAATGTGACTGGAAATGGAGGTTCCGAATACTGCGAGCGCCTCTGTCTGATTGTTAATATCAGAAACTGCAAATGATATTTGTAATTTTTTATAAAAACATGAAAAAATATATTTTTTCCTTACTGTGTGTAGAAATGATGTGACTCGGACACAATACATCGGCCGTGATTTCTGACACTTTGTAATGTGTTGCATGTGTCACATTCTAACGCAAGGGTGTGAAATTGGTCGGGGTAAGTCACCCTCTAGACTAAGACATCATCTGGGGCTGGTGCCAATGGTTTGACGTAAACTGTTCTTTTATTTACATCTGGGCTCTGGATTGGATGCACTTGCTTAGGCTCCGCCCCTTACTGTGCAATGACTGTGTTCCTTCACCCCTTCCCTTTTTTCAACATGCAGCTCGATTTGCGCTCAGATGTGACTGCGCGCTCTTCAGTTCTGAGCATGCGCAGTAGAGATCCCCTCCTTTTTTTCTTTACCTATTATATAATGTTCTTTTACTCGTAAGAAAAAAAACTCTACAAAATACTTGTGATAAAATATTTTATTTTATATTTTGTACAAGCAACAGTAGCACAAAATGGAAGAATTCTCCTCCAAAATAACATAACACGTATAATCATTGAGGAAACGGCCTATTCTTATCCTGACAAGCAGAAGCATACCTTCCCACAAGACACTCACAAATTGGACTCAAACAACTGATTGGAGCAATAGTTCCTGATTGGAGCTCAGCTCTGTGAGGTAGAGGTACATTTGAGCCATCATGCTGCCTTGAAAAGGAGATCGGAGGTGAGGTCAAATGCCTACCCTCCATCATCACCACATCTGCATAGGCGATGTGTGGCACTACAAGTCCCAGTATGCACCAACAGCATAAGTATAAATATACATGACAAACCATGATGGGACTTGGGGCCAGATTTACTAAGCTGCGGGTTTGGAAAAGTGGAGATGTTGCCTATAGCAACCAATTAGATTACAGCTCTCACTTTCCTATTACATACTACAGAATGTCAGGAGGAAAACCAGAGTTACCAACTCTACCTGAATATCACTGAGACTCTCTGAAGAGCGGGTGATCTCCCTGACTCTCTGGCAATCTCCACGATGCAGATCCAGTTCAGAAGTCACTGCAGTATGATGACAGAATTTAGAAATTGTGTCCTATTTCCCAGCATTGAGGTCTATGGAGGAGGACAATTTTCTGGAGGCCGCGTACGTTCGCATTCGCCCGTCGTTGCGAATTTTCGTAGCGCTGGATCAGGCCCAATGTACCAATCATTCTGGTGTTGGTAAAAGGTTATTGAAACCCCAGGTTGTCTGAAAACCATTCAGAGAGCACTTAAGAGCTCCGGTCAGAGTGCTTGATGGTGGGGTGTGTCCCGTAACAACAAAGGGGTGTGTCTTGTAACACCAAAGGTTTGTGTCCTGTACCACCAAAGGGGTTGTGTCCTGTGAATAGCTCCACCCATTTGTGTGTAAAAAGGATTGATACCTTTCGCTCTTCTGGTAAAAATGCACACTTTCATTGGAAACAGATAGATCAAAGCATAGATATTAATGCAAACCTACATCCAAAAGAACAAAAACAATAGTTCCTATAGTCCATGGGTGTGTCTAGCGATGCCAGGAAAACTTTTTCAGTAAAACTGTTAGAATCAGTATTTATTCATATGATGCTGTTGTAATAAATCTGCTGGTCTGTCTAAAGTTGGTTGCATCCACATGTCTGCCAGTTAAGAGAAGGAGAGTTTGTTCACAGTGCTTACATGACAATGGCCTCTCCTAACCATCATCCAGCAGTAAATAATACCCTCCAACATGACACCATTCCATTAGGTACAAAATACTCTGCTCCTCAGTTTCCAACTGTCAGTTATTATGGTAACCACCTTTGTTGAAGAGGTCAATCATATCAGTTAATTCATTTTAACCAGGTGACATTTGTAAGCTCAGGAGCGGATTACGTTGTACCTAATGGAATGGGTCATGTTGGAGGGTCTGCAGTATTATCTTTTGCAAAATAACAGCGGACACCATGACATGGTTCTCTACTATGGACACAGCAAAGGGCAGCCTGTGATTGATTTCACAATATCTATTTGTTCCCTGTACAATGGGTGTGAGATTAAGCAAAAGGCATCTGCATCCCAACTATGTGATAGCTACGTTCCAAAGATGCTTCAGCCCGTGGGTGGGGTTGTTTACGGAGTTTAGCTTTGGACAAGTTGTTCCCAACAGCGGTGACTCGGAATAATACAAGAGAGACGAAAAAGCTTTGTGTTTCCTTCCAAAACACTTTGCCTGGATGTCACGATGTCCCTTCTCGCACCCAGTTATGTGTTACATGGATGGAAATGTCTTCAGAAGTTTTCCCGTAACAATGTCAGAATTTTATGTGTTCAAAAATTCTGACCCCGACGTTCTGCCAAAAAACGATTTGAGCCTCGGCTGCGTTTCTTCCATTTTCCCTTCCAGGAGTTTTAATAACGACTTCAAAGCAGAAAATGTGGAACAGTTGCAAAACGCTTGCTGAACAATGGCTGCTACATCAGTGTCCCTGATTAGGAAACGGTACGGCTTCCGAGCCTTTAAAGTGACAGCGGCCTGGACTATATTTAGCGTGTTTTGTGGTTAAAAACAGATGAATGTAAAAAAAAAAACACAGGGAATCGGGACTGTTATGTCTATCTTTGTTGGAAACACTCAGCCTTTGTAGTGTGTAGAATGGATCCAGAGTTTGAAAATAAGAGGAAAATAGATGGAAAGTTACAGCTGCGGAGGGCACAGTGTACTTTTATCTGGATCATTCCTGTGCCTATTGTCAATGCATAGTACAACGCAACAGCATGGTCATACATGACATTGCATAGCCAGGCAGGTTGCACATCTGCAACGTAAATAATTCACGTAATAGCGCTATTTGGTGTTAATACTCCAGATCCAAAGGTTAAGGTGCGCCATGCACGATATATTCAATTTGCGCGTGCGTCTCTCGATCGGGGCCTCGACTATTGACTAATAATATGGATCCTGATTTAATAACCATTATCGCATAAGAGAGAAAGAGAGCGCGAGAGAGATTATATGCCCCACTGTAGTGCTCCCACTTTATTATATGCCCCACTGTAGTGTCCCTAGCTCATTATATGCCCCACTGTAGTGCTCCCACTTCATTATATGCCCCACTGTAGTGTCCCTAGCTCATTATATGCCCCACTGTAGTGCTCCCACTTCATTATGTCTCCCACTGTAGTGTCCCTAGCTCATTATATGCCCCACTGTAGTGCTCCCACTTCATTATGGGGCTGATTCAGTTACACTTACACCTTATTTTAGGTGTAAGTGCAAGTTCGAATCAGCCCCTATATGCCCAACTGCAATGTCCCCAGCTTATATGCCCAACTGTAGTGCTCCCACTTCATTACATGCCCCACTTTAGTGTCCCCAACTCATTATATGCCCCACTGTAGCGTCCCCAGCTCATTATATGCCCCATTGTAGTGCTCTCACTTTATTATATGCCCCACTGTAGTGTCCCTAGCTCATTATATGCCCCACTGTAGCATCCCCAGCTTATTATATGCCCCACTGTAGCGTCCCCAGCTCATTATATGCACCACTGTAATGTCCCCAGCTTATTATATGCACCACTGTAGCATCCCCAGCTCATTATATGCACCACTGTAGTGTCCCCAGCTTATTATATGCACCACTGTAGCGTCCCCACCTGACTAGGCTGCTGATAACTGTCAGTGCTGGGTACACTAACAAAACAACGCTATAATTACCTTATCAAAGAGAGGCAGGAGCAGCCCATCCATTGCAGCAGTTGTATATATCTAGAGCAAATATTTGCATGTTCTGCCTGTATACAGCGTCCCTGTGTTATGACTGTGTTCTGTTCAGCCAGTGTATGCTCTCTCCTCTGCTGGATTACATTACCAGTGCAGGTGCTGCCGGATCTGTGCCAGCAGCAGGCAGGTAACACAAACCCCCCTCTGTGCACCACCTCCACCACAGCTCCCAGAGCTGACCACAAATGGCCGCGCTAATCTCTGCTCGCTCCATGCAACACCCAACCCCTTGGATCCTTTACAGAGGGCACAGCAAGCGATCAATCACACAGAAGGCGTTGTAGTCCAGTCCTAACCCCCTCTCTACCCTCACTCACATGCCAGGGCTGTCCGTTCATCTAACAGGCCTCCTCACCGCAGCAGGACACCTTGCTTTGGGCTGTGCAGTATTGAAACCACCGGCCAATGTTTTTTATTATTATTATTTTTAACATTTGATGTGTGAGCCTGAGCCAGATGGGTGTGAAAGCCGCTGCTTCAGACACATTCTGTGCCCTTGAAGGTTTCAGATGTCCCTTTTGAAGTGGAAAGGGTCAAGTTTAAAATACTTGCAGTGGGTGTGGGTTGGACAGACAGTGCATTGTGCTGGAAGAGGGCATCTGATAGCCCAGAGAGACAGCTGGCGTGCCGCTCAGCTGCCTGCCCTCCTAATGGCATCTAACAGCACCTCTCTCTTGTCACTGTGCACATGAGCCGGTGTTACCTAATAGTACATCACGGTGGGAGGAGGTGCGTGGTGCAGGGAGGCCCGTTGGCGTCGTGGCTATACAGGTGGGCTGTGCATTTAGTCTGGTGATGATCGTGAGTTTGGGAAGGTAATTGAGACCGGTCCAGAGACCTGCATAACGTCTTCAGCCTCCAAGGCAAGTATTTGGTGCCGTATTGCAGTCATAATAAGTAAATGGGGGGAGGGGGATCTGGGGTTATTATTATTAATCAATATTATTTTTTGTACAACAAAGGAGACTGAAAACAGAGTTTTCTATAAAGTCTCAAAATGAAAGGTACAGGGAAACGACAATACGGTATATGAACACTATACATTACAGTGTACCAATCCCAGAAACCTACTATATTGCTTTTTCCTTACATAGGGTTGTGGGGTCCGGCAGGGCCATATTAACAATGGGGCTAATGGGAATATAGTCCCAGGCCTGCCTCTGAAAATAGGCCCCCATGCACTGCAGATCTCCAGGCCTCCCACTGCAGTGCATAAGGATGAATGTCAGGGACTGACATCCTCTCCAAAGCATACTATATAGTGTGGGCCCTTTATCATTTGTAGCCCCAGGCCCACATGGCCCTCAATCCCTATGTGATGTCACATGGACTCAGGCCCTTTGGACTTGCATTAACAGCTTCCCAGTGCGCAGGAAAATTCTTCCCTACGCATTGGCCCGCTAATAAGGGCAGGCCCAATCAGCTCTGGGAACAGGATAGTGGTCCCAGCTGCCCCCCCCCCTTATGGCGGCCCTGCCCAGACCTATAACAACCCACAAGTGCTTTATATGGTGTGTACCTTCACCCTGGGGCCGCCATCAGGGGGGCCCAGCTGGGACTACTGCCACAGGCCCAGAGCTAATAGGGGCCCACCGATCCTTACCTTTGCTCTTCAACAGCAGATATCGGCTGTATCCTACCGCCGATACTTGCCGCCCAGACCTGTTTATTAGTGGGCCAGTGCGCAAGGAAGGACTTCCACGGTGCTCCACCCCTATGTCATGTCGCCAGTGAGATCACATAAGGGGTGGAGCCCTTGGATGTGTCCTGGGCTCCACAGCTGACATCACTAAAGCTGGCCATACACTATAGCAATTATAGCTCCCAGCAGGAGGTGTCCGATAATTGGGACGATTTTTCCTTAGGGAAAAGTCCTGATATCAGCACCACTCACCTCTCCAGCTGATTGGATGCTTGAGCTTCCTGTCAATCTCTGCCCTGATTGGCTGCATGGGCCTCCTGTCAATCTTGGTGTGTGGCACCTTCACCTCCTGGCCATTATTTCCTCTGACTGTCTGACTCCATAATTACCAGCAAGTACAGCAGTAACAGTAATGGGAGCTCTTCATCACTGCTGTATTTGCTGCCCACACACTTAAGCGATAATTGGTTCGCTTACCCCAGGGACGGATTGAGGGCCATGTGGGCCTGGGGCTGAAAATGATCAAGGTCCCACACTATATAGTATATTTTAGAGGAGAATGTCAATCCCCGACATTCATCCTTATACACTGCAGTGGGAGGCCTGGAGATCTGCAGTGTGTGGGCCTATTTTCAGATGGAGGCCTGAGTCCCATTAGCCCCATTGTTAATCTGGCCCTGGTTTACCCGATAATTGTATGATTGGAACAATAATAACTCTAGTGTATAGCTAACTTTAGTTATATCAAGGTTGCCGATTCTTCTGGAATATATGGGCAGGTATCCCGGAAGAGCCTGCAAATCTTCCGCAAGCCCCAACCCGCTATAAATCACAACTGTAAGCCCTAGAGTTACTATGAATGGGCGGGACTTGATTGTGTCTCCAGGCCCCACCCACCCCTTGGAACACAATATATAATACGCTAATGATTGACAGGCGGGGCTTAATGTTACAATTTGCATAAAACATTAATTAAACCCCACCCCTTGCAGTAATCTATGGCTTCCCTCCGGGTTCTCCCAGAGGGGAGCTTTAAATAGTCATCAACCATGAGTTATATAGATCAAGATCATTGCAATCGAAGATAAATATAGTCAGTGTAGATGCTCCCTCTTCATGCTGAAGCATCAAGAGCTAGATCCAGTAAGTGCTTGAAATTAGTTACTCCAGGGCTAAACCATGTTGATTGCAGGGGGAGTCAAGTTAATTGTATTCTTTGCATGCAGGGATTTATCTTTGTATTGCTTACTGCGCACAGATACTGACCAGCTTTACTATCACACTGTTATTTAGACTTGGGATAGGAAACATCATCCCTCAATTCTAATACTGTTTGCAACAGGTGAAATATGACTCCCCTGCAATCAACATGGTTTAGCTCAGGAGTAACTCATTTCAAGCACTTAAGTCTGGTTCCAGCCCCAAGACTTCTGTAATTCATCGATTTTACGCGTACTTGAGTCTGACCTCCATCCGTGTAAGGGGGAGTGGCTAAATTACGGATGCACAATTGTCCAGACAGTGCTGCCCACTTGTGGTGTATTCCTCCAGATACTTTGCTCAGGAATCTGATTCAGAGGTGTCAGAAGATAATTAGGTTGGAGGGCAGTGGGGCAGATTTTATATTGTTCTGAAAATTCACCCCCATTTCCCAAAAAGGACGGGCGCCACTTGCAGGGGGAAGGAGAGGGCTTCCTGTAAGTATCGCTGGCCCTGATCAGGTGGCAGCTGTCCAGCTACTTCATTGTTATCATGTGTTTAGTTTACGTTCTTGACTTCTTAAATTAAATCTGCCAAACACAGAAAGAGATTGGATTGTATATGTCAGATAACCACTTAGTGGAAATGAACATCGCTGCGTTAAGACAACATTTAAACTTATTCCAGACTCTGCATCTCTAAGGGTTAAAGTTTTAACACAGCGCAGGAACATTGTTCATAACAGAAAAAAAAACCTCAGCCTAAAATGTGGCCGACGGCCAATCCTGGGACAGGAGGGATTGAGATTGTGCTCCTCAGTCAGCTATCAGGATGAATAGAAACAAGTCATATAACGCTCATTGTTCTGCTGTTATGTTCAACAATCCAAAGTCCGGTTTTGTGTCTTATTTGCACAGCGAGGGCCTGATCCAGAGGCACGTGCAAATCGTCAGCGCAAAATATGGCCAGGATGTGTGCGATTCAAACGCGCAAATTGTGCAACACTACCTCTGGATGCCTAGGCAAAGCGGCAAGTTCAATGCAGATACATGAGCCAAAAACATTAAAAAATAAATGTAATAATAATCATAATTATTTTCTACACTCACTGGACCTTATCCAGGCTTAAGAGCATTTTACGTTTGCACGGAGTTGCGATAAGAGGATAGTGCGCTTCCTTGACACTCCCCTCTCATGTGACTTACATGTCTATAACCCTACCTTAAATACACTGTGCGCATTGTTGCTCGTATATAATGCCTTGATGTAGGGAAGTGCCTCACCCAGTACATATTATACAATTTAAATGCCCCACCAACATTGCATATAAAATGAACGCATGGAGTGTTGTCACGCCCTGACGTACGGAACTCTGAACATACGCAAACCTGATTTGTACGTTCGGAAATGTAGCATCTGGCGCATGCGCAGTAGGATGGCACAGAGCGAATTACACATGCTGCGTGCTTAAGTTGGCTGTTGTCGTTAAGTCTGGATTCGGCCCACAAAGATAAAGCAGTGATTCCATAACTTGTGTTGCGGTTGAAGGATGAAAATTATAGCGCCTTATAATTGTGGAGTGTCAGCTCCCTGGGCTTAGACATAACCTGTGGCTGGTGCAAATGTTTTACCGTAAACTGTGTCCACTAATGCCTGTGTCCTGGTCTGGACTGGGTCAGGGTTACCTACTTTCTATCTCCAAGAGATCAAGAGATCCCAGAGGGAAGCAAAAAGATGGCAGCATGGGGGCATGGCTTAATGACTGGATTTATGCAAATCGCTCCCTGTCAGTCACTACTGTAGTTCATAGTGTTCTAGGGGTGGGTGGGGCTTGATTGCATCATCAAGTCCCACCCATCGGGATTATTAGAATGAGAGCCAGCAGGTCAGGACTTGCGGGATATTTGCCGGCTCTCCCAGGGTATTGGGAGAACTGCCCAAATTTCTGGAGTCGGCAACCCTAGATTGGGTTCAGTTATGTGAGCACACCCTTACTGTATATGACTCTGTCCCTTCCACGAAAGGGAAGTCCGGCGGTCGTGAGGCAAGTTGCGTTTGGGTCTGGGTCGGCTGGATCGGGCTCTGATGCACAAGGAAACCTCTGTGGCCCATAACTCTAGATGTAAATCATAACTCTAGAAATAAATCATAACTCTTGATATATATATCATAACTCTTGATATATACATCATAACTCTAGAAATAAATCATAACTCTAGAAATAAATCATAACTAGAAATAAATCATAACTCTAGATATATACATCAGAACTCTAGAAAAAAAATCATAACTCTAGAAATATATCATAACTCTAGTGGACATTGGGGTCAGTATAGGTGTGCTTTTATTTTTTTTGCCTGGCAGCCTTTTTGCCCGTTTCCAATGCGCCGTATGCAAACTACCGGACGTCCGGTGTTTAGCGGTTTTTCCTTTTTTCCGTTTTTTTGCGTAGTACATTTTTTACGTTATCTATGTGTCTTTTCCTTATGTACGTTGTGTACATGCGGTCTGAAAG
>WWET01004734.1:1699-21641 GCA_011038615.1 Limnodynastes dumerilii | reverse complement strand
GTGTGTATGAGTGTGGGTGACTGTGTGTGTATGAGTGTGTGGGTGAGTATGTGTGTGTATGAGTGTGTGTGTGTGTGTGTGTGTGTGTGTATGAGTGTATATGTGTGTGTGTGTGTATGAGTGTGGGTGACTGTGTGTGTATGAGTGTGTGGGTGAGTATGTGTGTGTGTGTGTGTGTATGAGTGTGTGTGTGTGTGAGTATGTGAGTGTTCTGTGGTCAGTGATTGCTTGGAACAGGGGCAAGGATTATTTTGACCGGATATCAGGGCTCTGGATGTTGGGAGCTATGAGTCATGATAATATATGCCTAAGGACACACAAAGATAAATATTAGCACAGGTCACTTGCATAATTCAATCTTTTCAGGTGATTTGAAATGTATTCGCAATATAATACCATATACCTGTCCCCTCAAGCAATGTGCTGTGTGCTAGAGAAGGGAAATATGAGGTTTTGTCTGCACAGTTCTACGATCTTGTTTACTTACATAGCAATAAACGCTAGCAGGGACCAGGTGTATTAACTACACTGTCTGAATAAACTTCTAATAAATCCAAAACAAGGGGGTGGTGGAGAGGTCAGGAAAGCGGAGATCACCCTACCCTGCTGACGGTGTTCCGTAACAATGTGCCCATTGTATGCCGCCCTAGCCAGAGAAGGAGGAAGCATCATACATTTTAAGGTAGTGGTCTGGTCTCTCCTAGGGGTGGAATGTGATAGGCCCTCAGGCCCTATAGCAAGGAGGCTGGACCTGAGTCTGGATGGCTGGGACTAAGTGGAGTCAGAGGGACTGGGGGCGAAGCTGGGCAGTACCGCTGCCTAATACAAGCTGTCAGAGGCTGACAGCTTAAAACATTGGCGCTCCAATGTATGAGTGCTGAGCATTACAGCTTTATTCATACACTCATACATGGGGGCTTTCAGTAAAAATCTAAGGTCCGGATTCACAGTTCCGTAGTTTTCGTCTTACGTACATTGTTTTAAGAATTGAGCTACTACTCATGTGTAGTAGCTTATTTACGCTATCTACGTATTATCTCTGTACAGAAACGCATGCGTAGTAGCTCAATTCTTAAAACAATGTACGTCAGACGAAAACTCTGTAACTGTGAATCCGGACCTTAGATTTTTACTGAAAGCACATGCGCAAATACACTAAACACGCTCGTTTTCCGATCCTTGCTGTTAGCACTTCACACTATTAATGGGGTGTCAGATAACATCCTCTATGCAAACACCAGGCCATGGAAACACTGCCTTTTACCAGGGAAGGCTCCAGGTCTGTGGATTCCTCACCCATCACCATCTCAATAGGCAGAGAGGTGTTAAATCCATGCTTTGCTCTGCACACATAGCCAGGAGGGTCTTGTTGACTGTTCCTAAAAGGTTTAACGCTCCCTGTGTCAGAGAGAGACAACATTTCCATGCCTAACAAGGTCACCTGCAGCTCTATGTGCAGGAATTAAAAAAACACTGTCCTGGACGTGAACGATGATGGACAGCGGCAGAGGTAAAGTGCTGCGTTCATTTAAATGCACTCAGGGTCCTCCCAGCCTCAGCTGTCCTGACTGGGTGGCCTTAGGGTAACTCATAAGGGGGTCTTCTAGTGACATCTGTCTCTCAAAGCATCCCCTCCCCTCACTCCTTTCATATGTAACCAGAGGGTAAAGTCATTTCTAGGGAGATTGATACTGCACGCCCTGTATTTTACTGACTACTTCCCTGAGTGCCCCCTCTTCCTCTATGGCTTAATTCACAGGACTGAGGTCGTAAAACTGTCCTCTACTTATCACAAACTATGATCAACTATTTATACGAATGGTTTTATATGTATGAATCAATGGGCCTGATCCAGACCTACGCACACCATACTAACTATGGCAGGCGTAAGATCAGCTGAAAAGCCGTTCTGCGCATGCACCGGGCAGATGTTGCCCGTGTAGCTACGGCAAAGCCCGATCAACCATCGGGCGTCCGTAGCAGCAGCGTAGTAATGCTGGAGGGGGGCGTCCCCCAGCGTTACTACATTGCAGTTAGTGCAGGTAGGCGGGGGGGAGGGAGGGTAATGAGGCTGGGGGGAGGGTTGAGAAGTGATATTTCCTATCCCAAGTCTAAATAACAGTGTGATGGTAAAGCTGGTCAGTATCTGTGTGCAGTAAGCAATTCAAATATATATCCCTGCATGCAAAGAATACAATTAACTTGACTCCCCCTGCAATCAACATGGTTTATCCCAGGAGTAATGTAGCATTTAGTTACGTAGATTGCGTACATGCGGTCTTTAAAGACTGCATGTACACAATCTACTTAACGAAATGCAAAATACGTAAAATAGTTACTACGCATGCGTAGTAGCTAAAAAAGGATAAAATAAAAGCGGTGTTGATAATCTGGTCCTTAATTTCAAGCTTCTTAAGTTTGAATCAGGCCCCTGTTACTAATATTATTAAAATATTATTAGATTATAACAACACTGCAATACATCCTGTATCGTCTTTTAGTCTGTACCCATATGCCTCTCTGTGAGTCTTCCTTCCAGAACCTTTCTCTCCATCATCAATGCAAGCAGAAGACGAACAATGCACAAAGGCCTGGAGCCCTCTAGGGTGCTTGTTTTATGACCCACGTTTCCAAGACTCCCAAATCTCATGAAAAACTGATCAGATTCTACTATCTGCTGCTAATGTGTTTTATCTGCAGGTTACAGAGACCGTGCCCTTGGCCCATTCATGGAGAGTTCAGAGATAAGAACCCTTCAGGCCTATATATCAAGCCCACAATGTCTCTCTAGAGTGCAAAAGGGCAAACGACAGAATGTGGATGTTACAGACATCTGATTTGTGGAAAGCCGTCAATGAGAGATAATTACAGGGGTCACGGAGGGTAGGAATTTTTTATTCTTATTTGATAGTGTGTAAGTTACATAAACAACATGAAAATCACTAAATTACTAATAGGGTAATGCTAAGGTCACACGGGATAGGGTCATCTCAGGGCTGAGTTTTTGTGTGACAGCCATTAACCACATTTTCTGCTTTTTTTTAATGTGGTTTACTAAAATTCTGCATTTCTAACTTTCAAAAACCCTTCAATAAACTGAAAGGAATCCATTTGCCCCCGAAACACACTAAATGATAATAATATGAATGTAATTATTTACAAGTGATTGCAGAAACTTCAAACTTAGGCCCAGATCCTGGGTACGGACGTCTGGGGAATTATGCACATGCGCACATCATATCTACGCTAGCGTACCAGCCGAGGTACGTAACATTAGTTACGGGCGTCGGCCGGTACGCTAAAGGTGTGGCCAGCTTGTTATGTATGCCGTATTTCCGCTATATAGGCTGAGATAGGCATTTAAACGGGGCGAGGGAACGGGGCGAGGGAAGGCCCATTACAACAAGGTCTGCGAACGTAAGTCCGGAAATCAAGTCATAAATTATAAGGTAGGAATTTGGACACGTAAGTGTAAAGATTTTACTACCTTGAGCGGGGAGTGCAGGGGGCGTGCACCCCCCCCCCTTCCCGTTACACTGGCATAACTGAGGACCGCGCACATCCGTAAGACGTGCGTTGGTCTGGATCCAGCCCTTCGTTCCCAAACTCTTTCTGAATATCAGGAAAACTCCCTGAAGAGTGGGTAATCTCCCTGACTCCATGAAGTGTTGGCCATCTCCCTGATGCTGATTCAGTTTCAGAAGTCATTGCGGTATGATGACAGAATTTAGAAATTTTGCCCGATTTCCCTATATTGAGGCCTATGGAGGCGGCCATTTTCATGGAGCTCAGGATGTAATCAAAGACTGACCGTTATCTAAGACAACATGACTTCAATAATGGAGACAGAAATGAAAAATACTCTTTGGTCTCTTGTTAATCAGCTGCAGTGTCACCTACTTAAGCTTTTCTATAAAGATGAAGAAGGCAGCAGATCCTACTCACACTCCCACAATAACACTGAATGTATTTAATCCCTGATAATTTAACAATCAATAAATACCGATGCTGCCATTTCTATTGAGAAATAGTTTTCCTGGCAGTGCTAGACAAACCCATGGGTGGAGCTAAACACAGGACATACCTCTTTGGTGGCACAGGACAAACCCCTTTGGTGCTATCACAATCTCCCCGATATTCATTTGCAAACGTTAACCATAATTTAGGGTGAGGATTATTGTAAAGCTGAACAAAGTTTAAGTTGCCATTATAATATTTTATAAGACAGTTGTCACAGTAATGACCATGTCAAATAGCAGAATGCTGATAAGTAAACGCTGTCTGCTTTTTAGTGCCGGAATATTAAATGTCGCAATTCAGATCTACCTCACCCCTCTGTAATATAACCATACCCTCCAACATGACCCCTTCCATTAGGTACAGAAGACTCCACTCCTGAGCGTACAACTGTCACTCACCTGGTTTTAATGAATTAACAGATGTTTGAAAAACATAGTTCTCCTCAACAAAGGTAGTTCCATAGTAACTGACAGTTAAAAGCTCAGGAGTAGAGTATTTTGTACCTAATGGAATGGGTCATGTTGGAGGGTCTGTATAACCAGTCTGCTCCTCCGAACTCTGGGACGTCCATGTTCTGTATTGAATGCCTAAGCTGCTAAACCAAGTGCACAGCACTGCAGAACATTCACAGGCTGGCATCATACCAAAGCAGAGCCTGGAGATCATTTCTTTCTGCGCCTCAGACAAATGCTTGAAGTACCCTCGTACTATAATGAGGCCAACTGTACATTTGCCTCACCCTCGTCACCGCACCAAAATATGTACACATTGACCAGCCTAAATGCCAGCTGTCACCAATAATCCCCCGTAGAACAGTTTGTCATTCATCGGCTGGCCATAAGTGACATCCGTTATCAGTAATGACCAACATACCTGATTAAATGACACATCTATCATTATAATCTATAATAAGCACATTCTCTCTGGAGGGCAGTACTCGAGGATTCTGGAGTCGTAGAAAGGAATACATTGTCTCTAAATAGATTAAAACATGGTTCGCTATTGACAACTGAACGGCAGACGCGTTCCCAGCCGCTGCAATGCATTGTGGGATATCAAGAAACACGTGACAGGTGTAGTTTTTAATTTAGCTTTTCTTCCTAACACATGTGTTCTTTGATCGCAAAACTGCTTAACTACAGGGGATGCAAGGGACTCCTCCGGGCCCCATAGTAGCTGCTCCCCCTGCACTGTGAGCAGGCTGACAGCTTAAAACAGCACTCGGCCCTCCATTGGCTAGATTTCCTAAAGTGCGGAAAAGAAAAAGTGGAGATGTTGCTTATAGCAGCCAATCAGATTCTAGCTGACATTCTCTAGCGTATAATAGAAAAGTGAGAGCTAAAATCTGATTGGTTGTTATGGGCAACACCTGTATTTTTCCTTTTCTGCACTTTTGTAAATCTAACCCCATGTATGAGTGCTGAGTGCTACAGTGTTATACATACACTCATACATGGAGCGCTGTTTTAAGCTGTCAGCCTCTTACAGCTTCTGTCAGGCAGCGGTCCGGGCAAGCTCCACTCTGCTCCCAGTCCCATCCATTCAGGCCCCCTTGCTCTGGGGCCCTAGTCTGTCACCTTTCGTCACTGTTTGTAAGTGGTGTGTACCAGAGCCATATCTATAAATTTTAGTGTCGGGAGCAAAAAGATAAAATGAGCCACAACCTTGAATTAATAACCAGTTTAACCTTAAAAATTAACTCTGACTTTGCACCCTGGGCGATTGCCTCTATTTTACACAATGGCCCAATTCATTTGCCCGCAAAGACGGGAATGTGCGCCTATTCCCGTTTATTGCGGTAAGTAAAATCCGCAATGCTAATTTGCCGGGAAAAAAAACGTACCCAGGCATTGCGGGCAGTTTAATCAGGCTCAATGTGTCATTATTGCAAGGATGTCACTGCTTTGTTAATATTTAGGTATTTTGACCACATACAATATAGGGAGCAGCATAATGGGATTGCCCTCTGTCAGGGCAATTTGGTAAAGCTCCACCAACTGATTGGCTGGTCCTGCTCCTTCATTCTGGCCAGTGAGAAACAGGAAGAGAACGTCTGACCAGTCAACAAGTTGGATTGTAGTATCCCAGGTGGACATAAAATCTCTGAACACACTGGCAGAATGTGAGGGGCACTCTGCAGAGCTCACACCTTGCAGAACTTGCCCAAACTAGCAGCTGCTCTGACAGACTAAATCCCAGAGCACACATGCTGCTGATTCATCTGTCAGAGATCCATGTGACGACCAGACACATGCTCCACGGCAAACCACAGCTTCTCTGTACAGCGTGCGTCATATATTGTTACAGCACAGTCTCCTCACCCCTGCTCACCCCTGCACTGTGCTGAAATGCCAGCCTCCGGGCACACATGAGGAAACAGTATCTGCTGGTGTGTACATAGGCGATGTGAAACACTAATTGTAGGTTGTAGTAATATACAAAATGCTATAAATATTTATGGAGCTGGGAGGGAAAATGTTACTCTCTACTTCCAGCAATTCGGAGGACTGTAAAAGATTTAGCCTCTAGCCAACTGTGTCGGCAGGGAGGGGGAGGGGCAACTCACGCCTCCACCAATCCAACACGTGATTGCCGAACTGCGCAGAACAGTGTCCGCTCTTAATGTGGGGGTAGGCGGCTGTTCCGCTCGCAAACAAAACAGTCGCCCTGGATACAGATCTGTGCCAATGCTTCGGAATTTGGAGAGACATTATGGGCCGGATTCAGAGCTCCGGCCGCAATGCAATTGAGGCCGGAGTTCTGCGAAAAGTGCTACTGCGCATGCGCAGTAATTTTGGAATGTAATCTACGTTACTTCTTGCAACGCAGATTGCGTACACGCGGTATGCAAGAAGTAACGTAGATTACGTTCCAAAATTACTGCACATGCAATTGAGGCCGGAGCTCTGAATCCGGCCCTATATCTTTATTAACAGGTGTTTATATAGCGACATCAGATGATGTAGCGCTTCAGATGACGTAGTCCCTGGAGTTACATTCCAAGGTCCCTAACACAGACATACATACATTAGAGTTGATTTATTCAGCAGACAATTAAGCTACCAGCACATGTTTTGGAGTGTGGGAGCAAACCGGGGGAAACCCATGTAGACACGGGGAGAACATACAAACTCCACACAGATAAGGCTTAGTTTGGGAATAGAACTCATGACCTCAGTGTTGTGAGAAACAAGTGCTGCTCACTGAGCCACTGTACTGCCCTTATTAAATTTAGACATGGGGCTAGATTTACTAAACTAATCAAAAGGATAAGTAGAGATGTTGCCCATATTTCGTTTGACTCTCTCTGTCCCGCTGCCTTGGGTTTTTTTAATTACTGTCCTACAAAGGTTTGTGCGGGACAGAGCTGTAACTAGAAATTTTTGCGCCAAGGGCGAAAAGCAAAAATGGTTCCCCCTGACCCTGAATTCCAAGCCAATTTCATCATAAATATTAGCTTACTGGTGCCCTCTTAAGATTTGCGCCCTGTGCAGCCGCCCCCTATCGCACACCCCTAGTTACGGCCCTGGTGCAGGACCTTCTTGGTTTTACTAAGTGCCCCTAGTAACATGAGGCAGACTAGTGTTACCAGGCAGGGGGGGCAAGACTTAAGGCCGTGGTTTGATGAAACCTCAAGCCCTCTGCTTGTATCCCAGGAGAGCCGGCAACCCTGACATACAATCTGACTGCTCCATTGTGAGATATATTGTACTTTCCTTTATGTATCCATCCCTAATGTTCTATAGAGTGTAAGCTTGCAGGAAGGAATCTCTCACCCACTCAGTCTATATGTTACAACCCAGTCATGTCATGATGATTGGTAAATTTGTAAAGCGCTATGTAATATGATGTTTTTACTAAATAAATAATATTAATTAAAAAGTTACACTATAACAACTGCATTTGGCCATTGGTTCCATATCCTGATCCTTGTGGTGTGGATAAAGCCATTGGTTCCATATCCTGATCCTTGTGGTGTGGATAAAGAAACCAGAACAGCTCTGGAAAACCCGTATAAAGTGCAGGAAAAGGATTTTACATATACTGTCCATGCCAGACAGAAAGATAACGTCGAGAGGATGACCCAGGACATGGCATTCCATTCTTCTGGAAGCAGGCGGGAAGGAGAGTCTACATAAAGAAGTAATAACAATGGTCTGTAGGTCCCATCTGTGCTTTTTCCTCTTTACACTAAGCAGGACAGTATTAGGACTCATTGTGTTATGCTAAAGACAAAGGCCTGCTCATCCCACAACAACACCAGGGGCCATCTTTCCTCCTCTCCCAGCAGGCTTACTGCCTGTGGATGCATTTTAGGGGGTTCCCTTCACTGCTATGATAGGCAGATTTTCAAAATACAGATAGCTGACAGCTAATTGTTGGCTGTCTCTATTTAAAAATCTGTCTAATTAGAAAGTTTTTTATAATGAATGGGTAAGTTTGCCGAATTTATATTTCAGCATCTTACCCATTAATTCGTTTTCCAATACACGGCGCTGCACACAACAGTACCCAATTTAAGACCTGACCAGATAGATTCGGAGTAGAAGGGAAGTCTTAGGGTTAGACTGCGGGGAGGGGATGGAGCATAGATGGAGCTAGGGTTTCTGCTGGGGATCTTTGATTGCCTCACTCTGGCGGGGAAGGAACAATCGATTGTGGTGTGACGTCTGAGGGCCCCACAGTGTAGGATTTGCTCAGATGTCGGTTGTATTGGGTTTTGTAATAGTATAGTGATAATATTTTTGTAATGTAAAGAGGTAAGAGCTGTGTATGTTTTATTTTTAAAATAATTTTATAGTTGACGACTCTCAGGCAATTTCCTGGTGACTTCCAAAATTCAGGCATTGCGGAATAACAGCATACCGGGAGAGGCCAATCTCCTGGATCTGGGCTGCTACTTCTCCCTGGCAGCATCATATACAGAGCCACATTACGCTGCTAATATACGGTAGCAGGCGGCTGTGGCTGAAGCTGGTGGCAGCCAGTTAATACACAGCGCTCAGTGCATTTGGCGCATGCATCAGTTGGAGGAAGTTAGGGGACCCCCCGAGAAGGATTTGACCCGGACCCCTCCACTGATAAAAGCGGCCCTGAATTTAATAGAGATACTAATGTGGAAAATGGAGATGTTTCCCATAACAGCCAATCAGAATCCAGCACTTTAGATTAGATAGCTGACAGCTCGTTCCTGATTGGTTGCTCCACTATTCTCCTTTATAAGGCATAGTAAATATATACAGACAGAGCAGTGTTTTTGTGCATCTTTGCTCTTCTCTTCTATAAGTGTGTATCTTTATCCTTATGCTGCTCATTGTAATGATATGACTTGGCTGCATCCCCCCCTTTGCCTTTTTTTTTGTCTTCTGTCAATAAAAGGAACAAGTTGTAATCCTCCATAAGGAGAAAAAACCACTGACAGCTGTGGATGTGATAACTCTTCGTCAGAGAAGACAGGAAAAAGAAGAAGAGATTTGTATGTGACATTACTCTCTGTGCGCCCTTTGTCCCGGGTCTGCACCGCATAGAAGATCAAACTATGGGGGGCTTTTTTGCTCTATTTGTGCCTGATATTATTTGCTCAGGGGCTGAAATGAGTGTGTAAGGAGGGAGTAGCAGAGAGCCGGGGGCAGCGATCGTGGAAATCTGTCAGTATAAAAATAGCTGACAATAGCGAAATGCAGATTCCACACGAGGAAAATAAACAGAGACATTGCCGATGGATCAGAAGCCTGCAGTGGGAAATGGATCTGCAATTTATATATATACTGAGTCCCAACCAAACCGGCTCCATCGGAGGACACTTTCCAGTTTTAGTACAAAGCAATTCAAAGAAAGAGGGCACCAAATACAGCAGGAGAAAGGGTGCTGTAACCCATAGCAACCAAAAAGATTTAAATCATAGTTGCCGACTCTCTTGGAATATCTGGGAGACTCCTGAAATCCAGTAAACAAGGAGAGCAAATCTCACGCAGAGGGCACTGAGACCGTCATCCTATGTCAGGCTTGGCCAAACCTGTGGCTCTCCAGGTGTTGCAAAACTACAAGTCCTTGCATGCTTAAACTACTTAGGTATAGCCGATACATGACAAAGCATGCTGGGACTCGTAGTTTCACAACATCTGGAAAGACACAGGTTGGCCAGGCCTGTCCTATGTAAATCATGACCTTGAGTCCCCCCCCTGCCCTGCGGGCACCCTAGCGTTGGGATGGGCGGGGCTTGATGACGTGATTTGCATCATCCTAGTAAAAGTATAGTGTGTAGCTTTGACAGGAAGGGTTGTGATTTGCATAAAATGGCTTCATCAAGCCCCTCCTCCATACTGGAATTTCTTACTTCCCTCCAAGATCTCCAGGAGGGAAGAAAGTAAAAGTCGGCAAACATGTTTTTTTAGAAAAGTTCCGGAAATAGAAGTGTTTGTGTGTTCTGGTCTAAACACTATTTTCCTGTGCAAATGTTTTTATAAAAGTAAGTAGCACGGTGGCGCAGTGAGTAGCAGTGAGTCTTTATTGTGACGCCGGTCTAATCGAATATTGTAATAAAGACATGTTTTTTTCACCATTAACTCTAATTCGACCCTAACTCTGGGCCTGATCCAGATATCTGTTTGACACTTGACATACGCTGTTCTCGAGGAGACGGCCGTAGGCAATTCCGCTCAGATATGCATTCGGACAGATGTAGATCTGTGCAGAGAACTTAAGGTAGGGTTCTGCACACGTAAGTGAGATAGCAGTGATAGGGAAGTGCACTCTCCTCTTCTGTGCACCCTTTCCATAGCTCGGCATTACAACATTCCTGACCTTAACCCTAACTCTAATTCCTAACTTTATCCCTAACCATTAATCGAGGAAACACAGCAAATTGCAACGCAAGGGTACCGGAAACAGTGAATATCACAGCAGGTACCCGGGGAGAGTAAATGGGTTGTGGATATTAGAACTTTGGGCAGTGTACCCATGGTGAAATAAACTGGAATCCTACAAACCCTCTGAATCCCTCACTTTCTACTGGAATCTACCCATTCCCCTTCCATTCTTCTCAAATGATATGACTGCCCTTTCTATAAGCCGCTTATAGCTCNNNNTACTCACATAACACTAGAAACGCAATGGTAGCCCTTACAACTCTATTCTCTATTCTATGGACCTGATTCACAATTAAGAATCTGCAGCTTTTTAGGTGCGTAAATTTAAGAAGGATCAAATTGCGCAGGTGTAGTAACTTAATGTACGCAATCTACTTTGGACTTAAGAATGGGAAGGCTCTGAATCACCATAGTTCATCTAAGTTCGTAGTGACTTAAGAATGAAGGGGCGTGCCAGGAAAACTTAAGAACAAAGGCCTAGATCCAGACCCCCATACACGACGTCCAATATATGTGGATTGGAGCGAACCTGCATCAACAGTAGTCATTCCCTGCACAGTGGCCGGCTAACATAGAGCTCTCAGCCGCAAGTATCGGTGGTAGGAGACCGCCAATACCTGCTGCTGCAGACATAAAGTATCAGCAGTGACTAGGTTCTGAAACAGTGCAGTGTGTGTGTGTCCTCCGATGGGCTGCTTTTAGAAATAGATACAGCCGAAAGTTCCTGAGCAGCCATTTTAGATTTTTATGAATGGCTGAGTGTGCTGATCGCCATGCTCACCCATCCATTTTCACCGGACCCACCGCAGACACCCCGCTGACAGCTCCGGAAAGGTGAGTAACCTCTCCAGGGACTTTTAGTGTTGGGGGGGTTAGGGTCTTAGGAAGGGAGGTTTAGGGTTAGAAGGGGAGTGCTAGGGTCAGCCTGCGGGCAGTTGGGGTCTTAGGGTTAGGCTAGGCAGAAGGTTTGGTTAGGGTCAGCCTGCAGGGGAAGGGAGGGTTAGGGTAATGGAAGGGGGGTTAGGGTTAGAATTAGGGGAAGGGTTGGGGTAGTTTTTAGTCTCACCTATCGGAGCACCATGTTCAGTGCTCCGAGGATTGACTGCTACGCCTCATTGAGGCATAAGCAATCAATATCCCAGCCAGTTCGAAACTGGCTGGGAGACAACGGCCCTATCAATATAAGGCCGTTCTTAGCGGGGACCTACACCCTTTTTAAAGATGTGAGTCTCAGATCGTATATTCATATGACCGAGGACAATATCATCTGCTCGCCCGTACTGAAGGCTGAATCCAGGGGAAATTAGAGAACTGAGCGCAGCGCCCCCTAAAGATTGTATTGTGCCTGATTCACTTTATGGAATATCTCCCTTTTAAACTATTTGTCACAGAGTTGAAATGATTTAATCTCATCCCAGATGAATGGTTCAAGCAATCAGCACATGGCTTTTTAAGCACTATATACATAATTAAACCGATAGAAGGCTTTTTTTGATGTATGGATAAGCGTCTTTAATGATTTTTAACGCACAGGACACAATTTCACTAATCTCCTTGATGCTGAGGATCCTTTCAGCTCATTCAGGTGAATTAATCCCATTAGGGGCTCGGCACTATTTTGTAACGCTGCACTTTTGATTCTTTAAGTACAGTGTAGCAGATCCCATAAGGACAATTTGCACATAGGAGACATACGGAATCCTTTGTTCCACCTCTATTCTTACAGTCTTATTCATTACAGCTGTCTCGGATGTTCCCCGTGCCTGTCTCTTTCCGCCTCTGCCTCTCACATGTCGTAGCTTTGTTCCCCACTCTCTCCCCCCCTTCCCTCTCATCCTTTCTGTCATGTTTTGGCTATTTCTGTCATTTATGGACAAGTGTCTGCACCTGTGACTTCCAGAGGGGGGGGGGAACAAAAAAAATCCATCCATTTGTTTCTTCAAGGACTCCCCCCATCACAATCCCCCCTAATCGTGTGTACAGCAAGTATGCAGTTTACTGGGGTCATTTTATTTTATTTATTTTTATTACTGTTTTTTGTTTTTTTGGGGTTTTTTCCTCTTCCACAGAAATCAGACAATTGTTTAAATGATTTGCTGGATTCACTTTTTTTTCTTTTCAATTTTTTTTTTGCAATTGCAAACAGGAAAGCAAATTTCTTCCAGAACCCTGACATCTTGACAGAGATTTATATACTTCATGCAGAAGTCTAAAAGAGGGCATTGAGACTTATTATTTATTTGAATGTAATTGTTAGTGCCATCGCCACCGAGAATATATATATATATATACTGTAGGTGTACAACGAGAGTGAGTACAAACATAACAAGGGACCTGAGGCCGGATTCACACCTAAGATTCAGTCGCTTCTTAGGTGCGTATCTTTAGTAAAAGACCTGCTGCGCATGCATAGTAAGTCCTTAACACAATCTACGTACCAGTTCGGTTACGTAGATTGCCTCCATGTGGTCTTTAAAGACCGCCCGGAGTCTTTTAGGTAAAAAGAGGCGGTGTAACGCCGCCTCAGGGAAGGGTTGGTAAAAGTGGGAGGTATTTAGCCGTATAGGGCAGGTGGGAGTCGGGGAGCGGCAATGTCCGTGCAGACATTAGTAATTGCCATAATGTACCTAAAAAGGGAGGTGGGATGGGGGCTGGACGGGTGAGTTAGGTGTTGGTCTGTGAAACTGGTCCCTGATCTTTGGTGTTAAGCAAAGGGGAGCGGATCCACACTTGAGAAGGAAATAAGTACACGCGGATTTGCAAAACTGCGCACCTAAGTGGCAAGTGCACCAGGACACTCCCCTCGTTCTTACAGATCTTGCGTAAGTTTCCTGACAGACTTAGTTCAGGTTCCGGCCCTGTATTCTGTTCATATGTGGGACACTGTTTAAACGACAAACAGGGACATTTGTAAGACAAACAGGGACCTGTGTCTTACACTTACAGCATCCCCTGAGAGGGTGCAGTATTTTGGAGGAAGTGCAGGGACTCCAGGCCTTGATCAGAATCAGGGTGTTCCACTGTATTAAAATGAGAATGAGGGCGGTTTATTGTAGCAGCAGCCTGTTACCCTGTGCTCAGGGCTGGTATTAGGATAAGACAGAGGAGATTTTAATAAGTGAAAGCCTCTATTCTTAGGGCCAGATGTATTAAGCTGTAAGTTTGGAAAAGTGGAGATGTTGCCCAAGCCCAAGTCTAAATAACAGTGTAATAGTAAAGCTGGTCAGTATCTGTTTTCAGTAAGCAATTCAAAGATGTATTCTTGCATGCAAAGAATACAATTAAATTGACTCCCCTTGAAAACAACATGGTTTTTCCCAGAAGTGACTTTAAGTTCTTATTTTAAGAACTTTCTTAAGTGTGAATCAGGGCCTCTGGCCCTTAGTGTGAACACAGCCCTATACATCTAACAATTAATGAATCTTTCTCATTTTATAACAAAACATGTTTATAAACACACTCTGCACAAACTACATTTTACTACGGTGAGAGTCGCTGCTGCAACAGCGCTAATGTAGAAATAGACACAGCCGCTGAGGCTCATTTTCAGCACTCTCTAGAAAATAGCGCTATCGTAACATTTTTTTTAATGAATGGGTAAGTAGTCATTAATTCAGTAACGCCACCCACCGCAGACCTGCTGCACCAACTGAACAGGTGAGTTGGAATCTATGGAGAGTTTTAGGGTCAGGCTCTGACAAGAAGAGTTTTAGGGTTAGGCTGCGGGGAGGGGATGGATGGGAGAAGAGGAGGCTTAGGGATAGGCTGCGGGGAGGGGATTGATCAGAGAAGGGGAAACTTAGGGTTAAGCTGCGGGTAGGAGATGGGTGGGAGAAGGGGGGACTTAGGGTTGGGCTGCAGGGAGGGGATGAATGGGAGAAGGAGAAACATTGGGTTAGGCTGCGGGGAGGGGATGGATGGGAGAAGGGGAGACTTAGGGTTAGGCTACTCCCCCTGTGCGGGCGTATGGCCCCTTCCTTACGCCGGGTGAAGCTAGGGTAGCCTTCACCCGGCGTAAGGAAGGGGCCATACGCCCGCACAGGGGGAGTGCCAGGGGGGAGTCAGCGATGTAACGCTGAGCGTTAGGACGCTCAGCGCTACATCGTTGTTCTGGATCAGGCCCTTAGTTCCGTACAATGGAAGTTATGTTAGTAAATGTGACGTAACATCTGGAGGACGCATCCAGTCCCTAGAGCCCACTTACACACACCAGATCCAGACCTAAATGCACTTTATGTACGATCGCGTAGCGTATTTAAGCAATCGTAAGTACTATGCACTCCCCTCGGTCGCTCGTAATTTAGCTATTGTACGACAAAAACCTACCTTAATTTTTCCAACCATAACCACGCTCATGCGTAGCATCCGGACGGACGTAACTGCCTAACCCAGCCCATACTGTACAATTTAAATGCTTCTCTCCGCCTACAAAGCGTATTCCCCTTTGTTCGTATTTACGCTGAAGGTGCATACGATCAGAGTTACGATGCGTAACATCTGGTGCACGCATGCACAGTACATACAAAAAGGCAATTTTACGACATCGGCCAGCGTAAATACGCTATCGTATTGAGTTCTGGATCTGTCCCTTTGTGTGCGTAAGTGGGCTCATGATATTAACTGTGGATCTGGCAAATCATGATGAAAGCAGAGCATTGATCTTTAGTTCTAAAGAATTTCCACCACTGCATCATAGTGTGATGACCTACTGTATATGAAACCCTTTTTTCTATTCATTTAAGGCTTTTGGGGTAGATCCAGAACTATGTGTGCCGTATGTTTATTCGCGGAGCGTATTTTCGTGCGCGTAAATTCGTTACACTCCCCTCGGCACACCTTTTGCGTATTTTGTCAAGATACGCTTTCCAAACCCTACCTTAACTTTTTCCAACGTAACCGCAGTCATACGCACACGTACGTATGGGCTTAACGAATTTATGCAGCTAAGCACGCCCATACTGTACACTTTAAATACCACCCCTCGCCTACTTCTTGTATTTCAGACGTATTTTGGAGTAACATAAAATTGGCACGCCCACACGTAAGTATTTACGTGAAACATATGTGAATGGCCCATACGTTCACAATTACGCTACGTTAATGTGCATATTTTCTATGGTGCGCATGTGCATTGCGTTCAAAACTGCGATTTTACCTCCCCGCCACGCGTAAATTCGCTTCGAATCGTTGTTCTGGATCAATTTGTAAGTAAATTGTGCAAGTTGCAAATCTTGGAATCGTTATCTTATTGGGCCTGATTCAGACTTAAGAAGGTGCTTAAAATAAGGAAAGTCACTCCTGGGCTAAACCATGTTGACTGCAGGGGAGTCATATTTCATCTGTTGCAAACAGTATTAGAGTTGAGAGGTGATGTTTCCTATACCAAGTCTAAATAACAGTGTGATAGTAAAGCTGGTCAGTATCTGTGTACAGTAAGCAATTCAAAGATATATCCCTGCATACAAAGAATATCATTAACTTGACTCCCCCTTGCAATCAACATGGTTTTGCCCTGGAGTAACTTTCCTCTTAATTATAGCCCGTTCAGACTGAGCCAAAAACCCGGGATATTGCAGGGGCAAGCACGAACAACCCGGGTCGAGGCTCAGTATTAACAGTCACACCTGCTGCGACCCGGGAATTAGACATGGGTTTTAACAAGGGTTATTCCCATGTCAGTCCCGTGTCGCCGGCAGTGTGAACGGTGTGACCCAAGTTTTTATAAACCCAGGTCGCACTGAAAGAAGCTGATTGTAGGCTTTTATCACATACTCTTGTAAAATTTTAGAATCTTCCGATTTGACGCGATCCTGAACGTCTGGCCGGGAACGCGAAAATGACTATACTGTAAAAAAGGGACCAACAAGGAGCGGCCACTTGTGAACTCAGCTCTGTCTCTTTGTCAGAAGTGGCCTTACTGACGCATCCGTACGAATGCTCGGGAAGCCACTCCCATAATCACTTGCACGGACTACTGACTGTAAGTTATCTCTGAATCTATCATCCCTATGAATCCTAGCCTATAGAGTACATTGTAATACTAAGCCCCTACTATTTTTGAAAACAGTCCGCCCCCCTTGTAAAAAAAACAAACACTTTAAATATACCCCCAAAGCTCTATTGATCATTAACTTTCATCCAATAACTGTGAAATGCAATGGCCCATGTTGGTGGGGTACGAGAGCTATGCAGAAAAACAAAGGCACGTTTGCAACAATTGCATCTAAAACACAACAAACGAGGACCAGCAAGGACTTTAGCCATTAACTAGGAACAAAAGGGACATCTGAATCTGGCTCTTTGAGACTGGACGGATGGCTAAAGTGGCTCTTCAGATGACAATGCCCGGGCGCTGGCAGGCTCTGTGCTCACACTATACCACCTCTGTGTAATTGATTCTATTGTATTAACACCTTCTGTGAGCATCCCATCCCCCCCTCACTGTCCATAACAATGGCCGCTGTCTGTATTCCCTCCCCTTTCATGATATATGGGGATGTCAGTCTTTAGGAAAGTTAAGCGGGGAAAGAGAGGGGGGTTAGGTCAATATAATAGCACCAGGGCACACTTCAGCTCCATTCCACCTCCCTCTTTGCTCCCTGCAGTCATCCTCTTACTAAGGTGACTCATGTTTACAGGCTGTCCTGGGGCTGCTGTCGGTCAGCACATCTGCTGTCAATAAGACCAAAGGATGCTTCCTACTCACCGCTTCTGTTATTGCCAGGTCCATCACCATGGACTGAGCCCTTTGCCGGGAGATTCTATAAGACAAAGTGCCTGTTGCCATCCAGCTGTGTCGGATCGTGGACAATATGTTTCAGAGACGGTGAAAGAAGGCCCAATTCTCCACACACATGCACACACACAATGCCAGGCTGCCCACCTAGAGCCATCCCACATGCACACACACAATGCCAGGCTGCCCACTTACAGCCATCCCTCATGCACACACATAAGGATGGTTAGGGTTAGGGGAAGGTTAGATTACAGGATAAGAATGGTTAGGGAAAGGTTAGGTTGCAGGATAAGGATGGTTAGGATTAGTGGAGGGTTAGGCTGCAGGACGAGGATGGTTAGGGTTCAGAGAGTGTTAAGATTAGGTTGTGGGACGAGGATGGTTAGGAGTAGGGGAAGGTTAAGGTTGGTTGTGGGATAAGGATAATTAGGGGAGCGTTAAGGTTAGGTTGTGGAAAGGGGAGGGCTAGAGTTAGGATGAACAAAAATGATCTATCATCGTTGTATTCTTCTGAGACACTGCAGTCATGAGAACAATGGCTTCTCACTGCAAACTGCAAAAAATAAAGACATCATTGGATTGGTGAACACCCCATGAGCACAACAGCACAAGGTCACCCCGGGCCAACCCCAACCCCCCCCAGCCAAACCAACCCGATTCAAATACTACTCTTTATAGTACTGATAGTTTGGCCAATATCTCCATTCCAGTCTAACCAGGACTCCATCCCATCCCTTTGCCCATCCATCCGTCTATTCCACCCAGCACGCTCAGAGTCCCAGTCCTGAATAGTCCTGATTTCTTATTATTTTTCATTTTAGATTCTCTCAGCTCAGTAGCTCTGACCCATGAACCTTCTCAGGACAACTCAACTTCAGCCCTTTTAGAGGGAAATAGAAAGCTGAAAGGCCCAACCTTTCTGCACCAGAGAAGGGGATAAGAAAGAAGGTTTAAATGAGCCTGTCTCTGGTACAAAACCCCGCTTAAAAGAAAATTAAAAGTTTTTTACGTTTCTGTCTGGTTTTCATTAGGGCCGGCGTTTTGTCCGGGACCTGGAGAGAAAAGAAGGGGTTTACAAAGGAGGCTGGCGGGGAAGCGTGTCAGGAGCATTACGCTGCCCCTTGCTGGGATTACTTCTGCTCTCCTGTGTCCCTTTGAACACATGCAAATATCCATTGAGGGTGAGCTGAACAGCTCAGACAGACAGCACCAAAGCAAGGAAGCGTGGAAAAAATCATTCCCTTTATCTTTCTCATTTCTCCCCTTCTTAAATAGCCTTAATCCAATTTTGTCCCTGTTCTGTTTTGGCTCGCTCTACCATCATCATCTGCTATAGATACGGCTCAAGTCTTCGCCCCTCGCTTAACCCTTCTAGGACACACTGTACAACCCTGCTCCCTGCCAATAAATAGACTTATGTGTAATGGAAAGAGGCAGAGGACCTGATCTTGAGGCGCACACAGATCCGCGTTTGAGAGAGTTAGGCGGGCCGCCTGCGATCGAAAAAGGACGCAAAGGGCAGAACTCTCCAATGTGATCCATTCCATTAGGTACAATTTAATCCGCTCCTGAGCTTCCAACTGTCACTCACCTGGTTTAAATGAATGAACTGATATTTAAAAAACTATTTGCCTCTTCAGCAAAGGTGGTTACCATAGTAACTGACATTTGGAAACTGAGGAGCAGAGTTTTTTGTACCTAATGGAATGGGTCATGTTGGAGGGAATGAAAGGGCCAGATTTACTAAACTGCGGGAAAGGAAAACTGGAGATGTTGCCCACAGCAACCAATCAGATTCTTGCTCTCACTTTCTTATTACATGCCAGAAAATGTCAACTAGAATCTGATTGGTTGCTTTGTGCAACATCTCAATTTTCCTTTCCCTCAGCTTAGTAAAAGTGTTGAGAAAGTGAGGCGGGCTGCGTGCGATTGAAAATGACATACAACGGTGCCTTTGGATTGCAAGCAATTACCCTCTTAGCCCTCTTTTTGTCTGTTCTCAGCACTGGATTGAATGCACTTGTTTGGGCCCCGTCCTTACCGTACAATGACTACGTCCCTTTCAACACACCCCTCAGAACACAAGACGCCACAGCTCGAGTTGCGCTCAGACCTGAATCTCACGTGAACATGGGCTCTTCGGTTCTTGGCATGCGCAGTGCAGACTCACGCAGAGATGTGCTACGTGACCTGCTGTACGCTCACCTCTGGATCAGATCCAGGGAGAGCCTCCTTCTACCTTAATGCAGCAATCTGCTATCATCTAGATTAGAAAAACAGTAAGACAGCTGCTCTAAGGTGTAAAATAACTCAAATG
>WWET01004733.1:70572-109731 GCA_011038615.1 Limnodynastes dumerilii | reverse complement strand
AGGGGGGCTGGTTATGGAAAGCTGTGAAGGGAATGTATATAACATGCTGGGATTACACTGTTGTTATGTAAAGCTCAGGGTTGCCGACTCTCCCGGAATGCTCGGGAGACTCCTGAAATTTTCCCTGTATCCAGGGAGAGCTGGCAAAGCTCTTACACGAGAGACAACCCTGCCTCTCATAGCAGCTTACTAGGGATGGGCGGGGCTTGTTGACACCATTTTTGTCATCAAGCCCCACCCACACCTGGAGCACTATGAATTACGGCAGTGATGGAAAGGACGCAGGGCTTAAAGGTATGATTTGCATAAATCGTGTCATTAAGCCCCGTCCCCTACCTGCCTCTATCTCTTTCCTCCGATTTGAAAAGTTGGCAACCCTGGTAAACCTGAATGGAGGATGTATATAATATACATGGACTACATTGGTGGTATGGAAAGCTGTGAGGAGAAAGTATATAATATAGTGGAATTGGACTGTGGGTATGGTAAACTGTGAGGAAGATGTTTTTAATATACTGGGATTACAATGTGGTTACGGTCTATACCCTTCAAACATTCCTATTCACATATCAAAGGCCTGACCCAGTCTTATTAACGACAGCCAATTTACACATGCGACATGCGTAAATCTGTCTGTGGGAACGCAGTGCGCATGCACCCAGCAGATGTTATACATCGTAACTCTGATCGATCGTATGTAACTTGCATATAACTCCATACAATAGGGTGTGACATCCCTACGCAAGCCAAAAATACACATTGTGGAAGGAGGGAGGCATTTAAATTGTACAGTATGGGCTGGGTTAGGCACTTACGTATGTACAAAGCGATATGTACGACCAGAGATACGCAAAAAAAAGTTAAGGTAGGATTCTGGACACGTGCGTGCGAGGGGAGTGCCAGGACGAGTGCATTAAACTTTATAGTGCGTAACTCAGGTATGCTTGCGTACGTAAAACAACCTTATGTCTTGATCAGGCCTCAAGTTACTAAATAACATTCAGAATTATCAGCAAAACATGACTACATGAGTAACATCATCATGTCAGATTAAAGTCAACACTGGATAACATTTCCAAACTGATGCCAAATCATGTCATGTTAGTAATACATCATTTCTTTTTTACATTTTGTTAATAAAGCTTTTTACATTTTTCTGTTAGTTTTTCCATACCACCTACAATAATAATAGTCAATACAGGGCCTGTTACTAGGGTGTTTGGCACCCTCCTATAAATATGTGCTGTCCTATTTTACTGATTTATTATTTACCAACAGTGATTATTATTCATGGTAAATTCATGTGAACATCATAAAATATAAAACACATTCATCAAAACAAAATAAAAAAAGAGCACAAATAAGAACCAAACTGCATCCTAGTGACCACTATACAATACAGAATGCATCCTATTCACTGCCATTCAATATACAGTACATCCTAGTGACTTCCTAACACAAAATTAAGTTGGAATAAAGTGCTTTATTATAGGAATTATATTCTAACGATAATAAAGCTCTTTATTGCTCCTTAATTGTGCTCAAATAAACCCCCATAATAATACATTGTTATATCATATAGAACCCTAACACGGGGCTGACAGGATATAAACACCTATTATGAGGACTCATTTCGACACAATTGAGGAACAAAAATCTGTATTATGGGAAATATAAAGCATATTTTGTAGAGGATGAACAAAAGACTTTATTAAGAGGCATATCTTTATGTAATGTCAGCACCACGCTGCTGGGAGCCGCTCTCCCAGTAGCTTAAACCTGGTGCTTGCAGTTGCAGCCACAGACACAATGCTGAATTAGCACTGGAAAGACTTGTGTGGTGCACCAGAGTAGGGAGGCAGCCTCTACAGTATGGCGCCCTCTGGAGTGCTTGCCATGCTAACGCCTGTCAGCGGAGCATATTCTTCAGTGGGTGCAGGCGCTACCAGTTTAAATATGCTCTACTTTTATCAGCATTTGCCAGTATTCTTATCCAGGGGATTGGGAAATACTTTAATTTTCTTATGAAGACACTACACAATTTCAAGTCTGGATCACACCCATTATGTTTAATAACAGCCATGTTTATTTACATGGTTCTCAGTCACCTCCCCTTATAAAGTTCTCTCCACATTTCATGCTCTGTAATCTGTCTTACATCAGGTACACTTGCATAAATGCACAGTATATTGATGGATTGCTTTTCAGGGTTTGAGGCTGTATTACCTTTCAAAACATATATAAGACACTGTATAATCTACAATCAACAGACACTTGCTAACATGTTTGTATGTTAAGTAGTATACCTTCAATTTAAATGAAGATTTCTTGCAAGGAGAATGCATACCTGTTTATGAAAATGTTATGAATCACATAATCTATATAGTATAAAGAAATTCTACATTAATATAGTACTAGTACATACACCCATTGCATTCATCTTTTATTACAATGTGTGTATATTTCCACAATGGAAAAAAAAAGTCTATTAGAACTGTGACATGTATTGTATGATTAGGAATTATTTAAGTGTCTGACATGGTTGCGCTCTAGGGGGTCTATTTACAAAGGGCGATTTTTTTTTGGCAAAAACAAATTGCAGCGTCTCGCCGCGATTTTGGCTTGATTTTTTCATTTAAATCGCGGGATTCACAAAGAATCGATTTTGTCGCGATTTAAATGAAATCACGCGAGTTGCAGTGATTTTAAAAGTGCTAAATCGCGGTGATTTTCAATAGAAAACCACCGCGATTAGCTCTTTAAAAAATTGCGGCAAATCGCGGCACATAGAAATTTTTCTAAGTGCAGCATGGCTGAAATCCTTAGCCATGCTGTACTGATAGAACTACAAGGCTCAGGATTGATGAGCCTTCTAATAATATCAGCGGCAGCATGGCTAACGATTCTAACCATGCGTGTGTCTGTGTAGTGTGTAAAAATAAACAAAAAAAACAGTAAACATTTTAATGACATTACAGATTTACATAAAGTATGCATGTGAACAAGTTAATACACCTAACTAACATTGTCCCCTACTGTGTGCACTTACCTGCGGTGGTCATCTCTCCTAAGCTATGTGTAATGTATGTAGTGTATCGTGTGTAATAAATAAAAAAATTCAATCACTCACAGTTTGATGTCTTCTTTCTTTGTATTTTCTTATTGCATTGAATGAATTTCAGCAATTGATTGAAGTATTCATCTTGATTGAAGTCTCTGATGGTGAGGTTCCGTTCTGCAGATGATGACAAGACGAAGACCATCTTCTTCTCCGCATCCAGGCTGCTTCACATGACGTTGAGGTCGCTAGGGGGCAGTATTTTTATAGTGAAGATGACGTCAGTAACATTGGTCCTCTACTGTTTCTGACATCATCTCCACTGAAGAACGGAACATCGCCATCAGAGACTTCAATCAAGATGAAGACTTCTATCAATTGCTGAAAATTCTTCACTGCAATAAGAAAATATGAAGAAAGAAGACAGCAAACTTTGTGATCCAATTTTTTTATTTATTACACACGATACACTACATACATAACACATAGCAATGTTAGTTAGGTTTAATAACTTGTTTACATACATACTTAGCGTAAATCTGTAATGCATGTTTAATGTGAACTGTCTCTTTTTGTTTATACACTACACAGACACACGCATGGTTAGAATCGTTAGCCATGCTGCCGCTGCTATTCTTACAAGTCAATCCTGATATTATTACAAGGCTCATCAATCCTGAGCCTTGTAGTTCTATCAGTACAGCATGGCTAAGGATTTCAGCCATGCTGCAATTATTTTTTGTACACACAAAAACACGTCAACTCTGTTGACATGTATTTTTGATGCTCCGGGACGGCATCTCAGCCAGAACTCGCAGCTCTCTGGCTGCGATTTTTTTTTTTTGTGATTTTAAATCACACTAAAGGTGATTTCTTCAAATCACCTTTAGCGAATGACGCGATTTTTTTTTTCTATTTTTTCAATGGCAAACATCTGGACGATTTCTGTGCCGCGATATTTGACATTGCGATTTGTTTTCACATGCAAATCACGCGATTTGAGCCTTTGTGATTTCACTTCAGAGGCTCAAATCACGCGATTTGAGGCGATTTCAAAGAAATCGTCCTTTGTAAATGAGGCCCTAAGTATGCTTTTTAAAAGATAGTTAAAGGTGTATGAGCATCTGATCTTGTTTACTCTATCCTCCAAATAGTAAAAGTGCCATAGAAAATGTAACCGTGATCACAATCTATTCATTATAGGGAAAAATAGGTGTTTTCCACAGTGAAGCACCGCTGTGAGGTGGCTTTTTAAAAATCTATTTATGTTCTGCTAATACAACACACTTGCGTCATAGCCTGTACAGAGTAATATAAAATCTTTTATTATTTATTTATTTTTTGGAGTCCTTAATAATAATTGTATTGCGAATAAAAAAGTCAGAAATACAGTTAACTGCTATTACAAATTAATGTGAAATAATACAGGGGATCAACATTATCCCTCTCATTAGTTGTATGTAATATTATTATATATTTCCATCCTTTGAGGCACAATCTCCTTATCTTTGTTTTTAATATTACAATTTGCATAAGGCTATTTAGTCTTAATATTAGTGGTTGGTTCTTACTGATAATTAAAATAAAGTTAATGAGCCGGATTTACAACCCCATAATTTTTAACAAACGTACCTAATTTTCCGATTCTTGCTACTACGCATGCGTAGTAACTATTTTCCGCTATCTATGTAGCGTTTCGTTACATAGATTGCGTGCATGCAGGCTTTAAAGACCGCATGTAAGCAATCTACATAACAAAGCACTACGTAGATAGTGGAAAATAGTAACTACGCATGCGTAGTAGCAAGAATCGGAAAATTGGGTACATATGTTAAAAATTATGGGGTTATGAATCCGGCCCACTGTTTTGATGACATGTCATAGCTGCGGCCTCCCCTGGAATGAGAGTTCTGAAATTCAGGTACTGCTCATAAAATCCCGAGAGAGCAGTCAAATCTCCCGCAATTGTGCTTGATAATGAAAACCACTGCATCAAGTCTTGCCCTAGTCTATCGAAGCTGGAATCCATAGCACCACTGAAGTGCAGGGCTTCATGGCAAATTTGTGTGACATGAGACAGGGATTGACATTAACATTAGGCCCCTGCCACACCTTATTTTCCACTCCGAGATCTCCTGGAAGGAATAAGTAAAAAGTTGGCAACTATGTAACATATCACTGCGTGGCCTAGTTCATGCCTTCTTTTTCTGGGTTTACCTTGAAAACCTATAAGTACTTTTCTAGATTATGCCTACAGTAACTGTGGCAAGTTTAAATATAATTATACTATAATTATACTAATAAAATGTATCCATGCGTGATGATATGAAAGTGAAAGTTAAATTTGGTGACATTCCATCTCATGATGTATGATGTCATGAAAATACTAATTAAAAGGTAGCCTCTAACTGTAGACATCCCGCAGAAATGCCTTAAGTCTTTGGACCAGATCCAGACTTCCTACAATTGACGTTTTCCGATCACTAGAGGCCTGACTGCCCAAGCTGCTCATCAGATGATTTTCTGGCAATGTGCATGCCAGAAGTCCTGCAAGTGAACTTCCTGTGTTCCTGGGAGTTCCATGGGGAAAGGCGTTACCAGACATGAAGGATCTACTTTTGTACAGATTCGTGCGGGGACTTTAAGGTAGGGTACTGGACACGTAAAGGGGGGTGGGTCTTAAAGTCCGCACGGAAGAGAGGAGTGAACTCCCCCCGTCACTCCATTCTCTTGTGTGGAGATTTTGTGACATATGCTACCATAACGTGGAACACAGGTAGGTCCAGATGGCTGATCCACTCATAAGTGCATAATTCCAACCATACAGTAAAATTAAAATGCTTCCCACCGCCCACCTTGACAGGCAGAGTGGAAGCTCCGTATATTTCGTCAGTCCCGGGCCCCACAATTTCTGATGGCTGTCCTGGAATGTGACATGAATAGTCTTAACATATATCATTGTGATGTACTCTGTTTTACCAGTTTCTCTAGTGATCTTTAACACACTGGGCTAGATTTACTAAGGAAAAATGGAAATGTTGTCCATAGCAACCAATCAGATTCTAGCTGACATTCTTTAGTATGTAATAGGAAAGTGAGAGCTAAAATCTAATTGGCTGCTATGGGAAACATCTCCACTTTTCCTTTCTTGCAGCTTAGTAAATCTGGCCCATTGCCTTTATTTTGCCTGTTGCTGTTTTACTTTAACTTGTTTTTGTCAGTACAGTATTTGACACATTGGGGTAGATCCAGAACTACGTCCGTCTTCCATAGACGGACGTAATTCAATAAACAATAGCTACTGCACATGCGTAGTAGCTATTGTACGTAATCTGCGTATCGTTTCGATATGTAGATTGCGTATATGCAGTCTTTTAATTAACGGACGTAGTTCTGGATCCGGCCCATTGTTTTTAACCAGACGTAACTGTTCCAACCCTCTCCAGCCTGGCAGCCAATGATTGGACAGGAGTCACTCTCCCTACCTCTGCTGCTAGAGTGACCTGAAGCAGCGGGGTGCCTAGTGACTTCTGGAACTGAGCTCGCATAGCGCCAGGAGCAGGGGGTAAGTTAGCATCTTCTTATCTTTTATCTATATAAATATATAATGGATAATAAGTAACTTTGCAGTGCCTATGCATTCTTTCTTCCTTATTAGCCCTGATGAAAATTGCTGTCCTGCAATTGAAACGATGGATATGCTGTTTATATAGATTTTGCCAATAAATTTCTGCACCTATGATGAGAGTGTCTCCTTATGCAGTATCCAGTCTGCAGTATCCAGTCTGCAGTATCCAGTCTGCAGTATCCAGTCTGCAGTATCCAGTCTGCAGTATCCAGTCTGCAGTATCCAGTCTGCAGTATCCAGTCTGCAGTATCCAGTCTGCAGTATCCAGTCTGCAGTATCCAGTCTGCAGTATCCAGTCTGCAGTATCCAGTCTGCAGTATCCAGTCTGCAGTATCCAGTCTGCAGTATCCAGTCTGCAGTATCCAGTCTGCAGTATCCAGTCTGCAGTATCCAGTCTGCAGTATCCAGTCTGCAGTATCCAGTCTGCAGTATCCAGTCTGCAGTATCCAGTCTGCAGTATCCAGTCTGCAGTATCCAGTCTGCAGTATCCAGTCTGCAGTATCCAGTCTGCAGTATCCAGTCTGCAGTATCCAGTCTGCAGTATCCAGTCTGCAGTATCCAGTCTGCAGTATCCAGTCTGCAGTATCCAGTCTGCAGTATCCAGTCTGCAGTATCCAGTCTGCAGTATCCAGTCTGCAGTATCCAGTCTGCAGTATCCAGTCTGCAGTATCCAGTCTGCAGTATCCAGTCTGCAGTATCCAGTCTGCAGTATCCAGTCTGCAGTATCCAGTCTGCAGTATCCAGTCTGCAGTATCCAGTCTGCAGTATCCAGTCTGCAGTATCCAGTCTGCAGTATCCAGTCTGCAGTATCCAGTCTGCAGTATCCAGTCTGCAGTATCCAGTCTGCAGTATCCAGTCTGCAGTATCCAGTCTGCAGTATCCAGTCTGCAGTATCCAGTCTGCAGTATCCAGTCTGCAGTATCCAGTCTGCAGTATCCAGTCTGCAGTATCCAGTCTGCAGTATCCAGTCTGCAGTATCCAGTCTGCAGTATCCAGTCTGCAGTATCCAGTCTGCAGTATCCAGTCTGCAGTATCCAGTCTGCAGTATCCAGTCTGCAGTATCCAGTCTGCAGTATCCAGTCTGCAGTATCCAGTCTGCAGTATCCAGTCTGCAGTATCCAGTCTGCAGTATCCAGTCTGCAGTATCCAGTCTGCAGTATCCAGTCTGCAGTATCCAGTCTGCAGTATCCAGTCTGCAGTATCCAGTCTGCAGTATCCAGTCTGCAGTATCCAGTCTGCAGTATCCAGTCTGCAGTATCCAGTCTGCAGTATCCAGTCTGCAGTATCCAGTCTGCAGTATCCAGTCTGCAGTATCCAGTCTGCAGTATCCAGTCTGCAGTATCCAGTCTGCAGTATCCAGTCTGCAGTATCCAGTCTGCAGTATCCAGTCTGCAGTATCCAGTCTGCAGTATCCAGTCTGCAGTATCCAGTCTGCAGTATCCAGTCTGCAGTATCCAGTCTGCAGTATCCAGTCTGCAGTATCCAGTCTGCAGTATCCAGTCTGCAGTATCCAGTCTGCAGTATCCAGTCTGCAGTATCCAGTCTGCAGTATCCAGTCTGCAGTATCCAGTCTGCAGTATCCAGTCTGCAGTATCCAGTCTGCAGTATCCAGTCTGCAGTATCCAGTCTGCAGTATCCAGTCTGCAGTATCCAGTCTGCAGTATCCAGTCTGCAGTATCCAGTCTGCAGTATCCAGTCTGCAGTATCCAGTCTGCAGTATCCAGTCTGCAGTATCCAGTCTGCAGTATCCAGTCTGCAGTATCCAGTCTGCAGTATCCAGTCTGCAGTATCCAGTCTGCAGTATCCAGTCTGCAGTATCCAGTCTGCAGTATCCAGTCTGCAGTATCCAGTCTGCAGTATCCAGTCTGCAGTATCCAGTCTGCAGTATCCAGTCTGCAGTATCCAGTCTGCAGTATCCAGTCTGCAGTATCCAGTCTGCAGTATCCAGTCTGCAGTATCCAGTCTGCAGTATCCAGTCTGCAGTATCCAGTCTGCAGTATCCAGTCTGCAGTATCCAGTCTGCAGTATCCAGTCTGCAGTATCCAGTCTGCAGTATCCAGTCTGCAGTATCCAGTCTGCAGTATCCAGTCTGCAGTATCCAGTCTGCAGTATCCAGTCTGCAGTATCCAGTCTGCAGTATCCAGTCTGCAGTATCCAGTCTGCAGTATCCAGTCTGCAGTATCCAGTCTGCAGTATCCAGTCTGCAGTATCCAGTCTGCAGTATCCAGTCTGCAGTATCCAGTCGGTTACCCAGTCTGCAACCCAGTCAGCAGTAACCTAGCCTGCTAACTCTGCCTGCCAGATCTTGGTCCGGATTCACAACCCCGTATGGGAGCGACATCCGTCCTTAATTTACCGATAGTTACTGCTACGCATGCGTAGTATCTATTTTACGTAATATACGTATTGTTTCGTTACATAGATTGCGTATATGCGTTCTTAAAGACCCTAAAATTCAACATGGTTTTGCTCGGGTGTAATTTTCCATTTGATTTCATCTGATCTCATAACCAAAGATACAATCCAGGGATTTTAAATGTCCCTATAGGCTCAGTTGAAAGTAAAGCACAAATCATGAAACCAAATCATTTAAACAACTAATTTTTTAAGGGAATTCAATATTTAAAAACCTAAATGATAATAACTATGGCCCAGATCTGGACCTTTTTCGTTAAGTCCCCCGTGTCGGAACATCTGCACATGTCCCAACTGCGTAAGTACTGACGTACGTAACTAAGGGGCTTACCCCTTCTTTATGATGGCTGTATCCCTGCTATACAGGCGGGGGTAGCCATGTACATGAGGGGGCGGGGAAGCCCTGTTCCGGCCGTAGACCTAGTCATAAAACTTAAGGTAGCAATCTGGATACATAAGTGTTCAGATTTACTACAGACAGTAGGGAAGGGGGCGTGCACTCCCCGATACATAAACGTAAGCGTGCGGGGGTCTGGATCTGGGCCTATGGCATTGAATGTCCCAAAGATTTTTAAAACCAAAATTTAGCTTTTTGAGAGAAGATAATTTATTTAATGTTCCAGGTCTAAATAAGACACAGTCACTCCATGTATGCCCTGCTTAGCAGCTGGCAGCACTGTATTCTAAAGTAGTAGTGATCCGCATTTACTTTATCAGAGACAAGCCCATGAAATAGATTACAGTGTAATAGGTGATAATACAAAGAGTTAAAGCCTTTGAAAAAGTATCAAGAATTGATGTGATAATAATTGTTGCCTTAGACTTTGAGTAAACAGGTGAAATAGAAGGAATTAGGTATATAGTATTGTTTACCTGTCTGCCGCATAACCCAAAGTCAGTGCCCCTATCAAAAATCCCATGTTGAGTGATGATTGTGTCAAGTCAAGTTTCCAGGCATCTGAACATACGAGGTCGTACTATTGGAAAACAAAGCACATTCCCATTATTTCTGTTGTCTAAAAACGTGAAAAAACATAAAAATATATGGTAAATACATACAATTCTCCAGAAAATTACATAGCTTCTTCAGTATATTTTGCCAATATTCATTATTTTTGTATATCGGCATACTTACCCATTCATTCTACGGAAATGCCGCCACAGACCCGCTGCACAGATAGGAAAAATGAGTAAAGGTTAGGCTGCAGGGAGGGGAGTTTTTGGGTTATGCTGCAGCAAAAGGAGGGTTAGGGTTAGAGTATGAAAGGGGAAGGTTAGGGTAAGAGTAATGGAAGGAGAGGGTTAGGGTAATGGAAGGAGAGTCTTAGGGTTAGGCTGTGGGGAAGGGAGTCTTAGGGTAAGGCTGCAAAAAAGGGAGGGTTAAGGTGATAGAAGGGGAGGGTTAGGGTAAGGATTGGGGTTAAATTCATGCTCACAATTATCAGCAGCTTCTTCTGTCTTCCGTTAATAGATTGCTTTGCATCTTTGAGGGCCGTTTGCAGCGGAGACCCACACCCCTCAAAAACACTCACCATATGCAGTTGCAAAGATTAGTTCCTTCTCGGATATCTCTACATATTCCTTGTCAAGTTGTTGTAAATATTTCACTGTAAATTTCACTAGAAGCAGCCAATCAAGCTTGAGGCAATCACACTAAGGGGTTAATTCATAGCAATGTACAATATAGTTGCATTTTGCAGTTACTAGCAAATACAAAGAACAAACACAATTGCAGCACTCTGCATAGGCATACACACATCATCATCATGAGTATCACCAACATTACTAATTACACCAGGAAAGGTGCAAATACCCATAGCCCTTCTTATGTTTTCCAACTCAAGTGACATCAAATGGCAGCGTTTTAGAAGTCTGGATTGGTTTATTATTCTTTAGCACACCTATACTGCATACCCTCCAACATTTTTTACTTAAAAATTGGTACACCTGGGGGGCGTGTCTATGAAGGGGGTGTGGTTTGTCCAGAGAAGGGGCGGAGCTTTAATCTCTTTATTTTTCACCTTGTTATATGAGCTTACTATCAAAAATCATCATGTCACTGTGTCCCCTCCATATCCCCACTGTCTCTCCTGTCCGCCAGTATCCAAAATCATCATGTCACTGTGTCCCCTCAATATCCCCACTGTCTCTCCTGCCTCCTAATTATAAAAATAAATAAATAAATAATAAGAATTAAGAAAGAAAATTTAGTGTAGAGAATACTTACCTCCTGCGTGCTCTTGCAGAGTAGGACTCCTCAAACTGGAGCGGACGTCATCCCGTCAGCGTCAGTGCACAGACAGACCAGACCACAGAGGATTCTAGTGCCTGACACTTTCTTTCTGTTTAGACCATAGCGGAGCAGCGGCTCTGCTGCGGTCTAAACAGAAAGAAAGTGCCAGGCGCTAAACAGACCGCTGAGGATCCTAGGTAAGTATGGGGGAGTTTTCTGGCTAACTACCGACTGTGCCATTATCGGTACAAGTCGGTACAGCCTCTTCTGCCGGTACAGACTGTTAAAAAACGGTACTGTACCGGCTAAATCGGTACAGTTGGAGGGTATGCTACTGTACATTGTAATATTAAGTAAATACAAAATACAAGTGTGAAGCAAAACAAACAAAAACTGTTACTCAAAAATAAACATAGGAAATAGGGCTATGCACTATGGGGCTGACCCAGAGTTGCACTTACACCTTTTTTAAGGACAAAATAGGTGCAAGTATAGATCTGAACAAAATCATGTTGAACTGCAAAGGAAGACAACTTTAAACTGTGAAAACAGAACTAAACTTGAAGGGTGAAGTCCAGTCCTTACATTTTTTTAAATATTAACATTTAATAGTTAATGGAGATTTGTAATGTTTCTTATAGTCATTGGCCCAGATCCATACCTACGGCCGACAGGAGACTTAAGCAAGTCATTTGTGTAAGTCTCCTCTGCCGGAGCATCTGCGCATGCACGCGCCAGATGTTCTGACTGCATAAGTACTGACATACGTAACTAAGTTGCGTATGTTAGTACTTACACAGAAGGGACTTACCCTTCATTTATGATGGTCGTATCCCCGCCATACACGCAGTGATAGCCATTAAAATGAGGGGTCGGGTGCGAGGAAAAGTTAAGGTAGCAATTTGGACACGTTAAGTGTCCAGATTTACTACCGACAACGGGGAGTGCAGGGGGCGTGCATAACTACACCTTCCCGCACACACGTAAAGCATGAGGGGTCCCTGATCATAATTGAGCGTGGGTGGTATCGCATGATGGGAGTCGCCATCGTGAATGCTGTCTCTTAGAAGTAGAGACAGCCAAAACCTAATTTCGTCTGTTTCTATTTAAAAAATAAATTTCGAATGGGTAAGTATGCCAATTGGAGACCACAAGAGACCCGTTACATCCGACGCACTGACATGACACAGGAGAGATGAGTAACACTTTTTGGAGACATTTAGGTTTAGGCTGTGGGGAAGGAAGGGTTAGGGTTAGGTGAGGCTGCGGGAAGGGAAGTCTTAGGGTTAGGCTGCGGAAAGGAGAGTTTTAGGGTCAGGCTGTGGGGAAAGGAGTCTTAGGGTTAGGCTACAGGGAGTGTTAGGGTTAGGGTAATGGAAGGGGGGGTTTAAGGTTTTAAGGACCATTTCGATAAAGGGCCATTCGCAGCAGCGACCCACACCCCTAGCCTCATTACTGATGAACAAGCTGTAATTAGCGAACTGCGCAACATGTCTGATATTTTAGATTAATTGTAAAATATATTTCTCATTAGACACTGTGACTTTCAATACCCTCTTCTATTCAAGCTGCTAATTAGACTTCTTTCACTTTTAGAGGCTTAGGGAGGGCTAGATACAGACTGGGATAATAGCACCTTTGGCCGACAGCTACAAAGTAGTTGTTTTTTTTAGGAATGATGTCATGATAGGAGTGGATCTAACATTATAATTATCCAATTGATTCACTATGTTTTTAATGATTTTTATTTTTAAAACTTTATCATTTAATGCAGTATATTAAATAAATGTTTTGTTTTCAATAATATCATGATTACATCTCTTTGGTGTTAAATAATTGCCTGATACTCTTTACAAGCAAATTCATACTGTCAGCAAAGTTTATGTACAATTCAGTTGCTGACACTCAATTACCGTGGGCAACTTACTGAAACCATTTCTAAGAATTTTATATTTTGTTGGCAATGTTATGCATAGCTCAGGTGCCAACATTCAATCATTGTGGACAATTCCCTGGAAACATTATTAGCTGTACGTGCTTAGATCTAGCTGTTGATAATCTGCATGTGTTTATGTTAGTGAACTAAATTCCGAGTTTTAGTGGATCTCCAAGCGTCAGTATGCCCTGGCTTCCATGGGTATGCTGGTGCTTGTAGTTCTACAATCATTAGCATGCCCTGTAGGGCCGATATTATTTATTTATGTTGTAGTGGTGGGGGGGAGGGGTTTATTTATGCAAAATGTTTAGTTTTTTTACTGTAAACTTATTTTTTTTTTACTAATTATCTTTTTTTTTTCAGCTTCGGTGAGCTACTCCTTACGCTAGGGATGGTGTAAGCGTACGGCTTGTTAAGCAGCCACCGGACAGCACTGCACGGAATATTTAAATGAAATGAAAACAACACCCCTTTTCTAATTTAAATATCGTGGAACTCCCAGTTCCACAGGCGCGGTGCAGTAGGATGCACAGACAGACCGATGGGCACACTTGCGCCCATCTTTCTGTGCATGCTCCTGATCTGAGCATGCGCAGTGCTCATTTTTGCTGCACTTCCGTCTGAAAAATGACGGAAGCGCAGCTCTGAATCCGGGCCATACAGACTAACCATGATTTATTTTACACTACAACAGATTTTTTAAACAATTTATTCTTAATACTAGATTTTAAATAGGTATTTTACACAAAACATTTCAGATATTTACACATTCGTGTAAAAAAGTCCAGTAAACTGTACTGGATCCAAACAACCTAGCGCAATGGTAGCAAAGATCCAAAGCTGAATCCACACTGTACCCAAACTCCCATACAGGCAAGGAGAGGTTACCCCCATCGCATGCAAAGGGGCGCCAAAACCATGGGGACGTTGCAGAAGTTAGGTTTGCATGTAAGAGCAACCTAGCAGTACACAAGTCATCTGTCCCACCCCGCCGATGGAAATAATTCCAGTTCCGAGGTCTGGATACTGAGTAACCAGATCTGTGCTGGAAGACTCTGAATGTGGGCGGTTTCTGCATGCCGTGTGTGGAAAACGCCTACAACACAGAGGGTCTGTATGTTAAGTAGCTAACCTATCCATTCTATCTGTAAAACAAAATGTAGAAATATTAGTTACACATATTTGCAAAAGTCAGTTTAGATGCTGGTAAATAACAGTGTGCAAGGGCATTATTACCTTTTATTCTGTGTACTGTATTCTCTGCCTTTCATGCACTTTATATTAACCCATATATTTATTTTAGCAACCATTACTTTGTGTAACTGTGTTTGCAGGCAGTATGGGACCTGCAGCTTCCAGAGGACATTCACTGAAGCTATTTTGGAGACCTTAAGTGGTGCCTCCATGTGAGTTAGCTCTCAGTTTGAAAACTTAAAAACACATTGTTTGACCTATGCCCTTATTTATATTGATCTATAAATTGATTTGAGTATGAGAGAGTTTGTTCTATGTTGTCAGTGTAGATTTGCCTCTCTTCCTGCAACTCCCGTGCACGGACAGGCTCTAGGTTCACAGAGGAGCTGCAGGAAAACAGGTCTCTCCTTTCTGCTGCTCTGAGTCCAGTCCGGTCAGTTGCAAAAATGTGTGCAATATAATGTAAGCAAGTAAGTTTCTCCAATACAAAAAACCTTCAAGGAGTTTGATGCTAGAATACCCAGGGTAAGTAAAGGAAATTATAAAAGAGACACATCACTAATGTAAAAGTTGAAAGGATAATAACAGATACTATATTACATGGATAGACTGTTACTTATGCCAAGAGCAGACATCTGGCTGGGATTTAGACTGGGCTCCTGTCCGAGTATTACCCATTTAACAGGTGAATGTTGGACAAGTGATCTTACTGGAAGATATAGATTGTGCACCGACAAGATACCAGACTGCATAAAATACCTGTCAGGTGTCCTGATAAATGCAAGTTGCAAATTAATCTTAACTGCACTTCTAGATTTAAAATGCAATATAAATTTTTTTAAATCTTATAAAATGGGACATATATATAATTAAGAAGACTATGATCCGAATTCACAACACCGTATGTGTTGCAAATACGGTCTTAAAATAGCGATAATAGCTACCACGCATGCGTAGTAACCATACCTCCCAAGTGTCCCGATTTGAATATAAAGGGAGACAATGGAGGCTGAACATAAAGAGCAGACAAAGAAGGCTGAACATAAAGGGGAGACAAAGGAGGCTGGACATAAGGGGCAGACAAAGGAGGCTGGACATAAGGGGCAGACATGGAGGCTGGATATTACAAGGGGCAGTCATGGAGACTGGACATTACAAGGGGCAGACATGGAGGCTGGACATTACAAGGGGCAAGCATGGAGGCTGGACATTAAAAGGGGCAAGCATGGAGGCTGGACATTAAAAGGGGCAGACTTGAAGGCTGGACATTATAAGGGGTAGACATGGAGGCTGGACATTATAAGAGACAGAGATGGAGGCTGGACACGATAAGAGGCAGAGATGGAGGCTGGAAATTATAAGGGGCAGACATGGAGGCTGGGCAATTAAACAGGGGGAATGACATATGGAAAGGGACCGTCATGGAGGTAGTGTTACACTCTGCAGGTTCATCCTGGCAGAGTGTGTGTTAATTTCTTACCTGTTCTGTGTGTCTGATTTTCTCCCAGCTGCAAGTTAATTGTCCCTGGAGGTGTGTCTGGCTTCCACAGCTATTGGGGGAGTGTTCCTTAAATAGCCTCCAGTGCAGGTAGCAGACGCTGGTCATAGTTTCTCTGTGTTTCTGTGCCAGTCTTGCTTGCTCTCTCTTTGCCTTGTGCCTTTGTGCTTTTTCCTTGATCTTGAGTGCCCTGATTTTAAATTGCACAATATACTATGCCCATTCATGAATAGAGGCTGTACATCAAACAGTTTGAAAATGCACAGGTATTACTTAAATAATAAAGTGTTGTATAATAAAAATTAATGAAACAACATTATAAAAAAAAAAAAATAATGTGTATTTTCAAAGTGTTTGTTTGACTCTACTCATGAATGGGTAGTAATGTGTGTGTAGATAGAAAGATGGCTCTAGGTAGAAATGTGGCTTATGTCAGTTCAGCCCCCCTGATTTGGCTGCCATACCCATCAACTGCTAAGTGATGCAGCTGCATCCTGTGTGAATGTTTGCTTCAGAATTCAGCAAAAGACCTGGCCGAATCACTTAGTCAGCAATGCAACCACGCAAATAGTCAGAACCCCACAGCAGGTGGGCCTGTGTGCTTTAAGTGTCAGGGCTGTTTATAGTCCCAGTCTGGCTTTAGCTATTTGCCACACATTTTAATATTTAGGTTACACAAATAGTATAGGTTAAATAAAATTCAAGATTAAACTATAATTCCTCTGCCTAATTCATTACAAACCATTACCTTTTCCAGGTGCTATCATTAATTGCCCTTTGCCCAATACATCTTGATGGTGTCACTACAGTCTCCCTGATATTCATTTGCAAAAGTTGGCAACAATGAATATTCCAGAAAAAAAACTATTGTTTCACCGACTGTTAGTGCACAACACATACCAAAATAAAATGTAATGGATTAACTCTTAAGTATAGCTAGATCATGGCCCAGATCCTGGGCTATGGCCAACAGTGGAATTACGTAAATGCATGCGCACATCCTTCTTACGACACTGTAAGGGCCATCGTACGTAACATACCTTACGCACGCCGGCTCTTTACGCATGTCATATCGCTGCCTTAAAGGCATGCTAATTAGGGGACTGGGCGGGGAAGCTCCGTTACGATAAGCTATGCGGCAGTGAGGCCGCGCACCTGATCGTAAAAGTTAGTGTAGGAATCTAGACACGTAAGTAAATATTTTGCTTAACTTTTGAGAAATAGAAATGGTTTATGTTTAAATGCTAAAATTGTGTTAAATTAGAATATGTTTTACGTTATACTAATTTCATAACTTAACATTGTTAAACTGTTATGTTTGCACAGTATGACAAGTTTTATGTAACCATGGTAAAAGCAAGACTCTATATTGTTTATCCAGAATGTTGTAGTAGATATCATTTTTGTATATATCAGAACTGTTACTTTCTTCTTTGCGTGAATCAAAAGTATATTCTGTACTTATCCCAAACTAATGTTTTCCCTGAAATTTTCCGTCAACCAAATTCTTATCATTGTTTATTGTGATGACTTGAAATAATTATACAAACTTGAAAAAACTCAATAAAATGTTTACTGAAAAAAAAGTGCTAAAATTGTGTGAAACTAGAGCAGCATTATTTCTATTTAAAATGAAAATGTGGCAGCACCTTGCTAACATATCTCATATATAAGATGTAAAAGTGCCATTTTATGTGTGGTAAGTATTTTTTCTTTTATGAAACACACTGCATCTCTCCCAGGTCACAGCTGTTAAACATGACAGTTCAGTAGGTGGATTAAATAAAAACATATCAATCCATTAAAAAGGAACATATATTAAAATAAACCCAAGGTGGCTTATTTTATACAAATAATAAGTGAAAAGTGGAGTTTTCCTCTTTAGAATATTATGAAATATAAACATTACTACGTGCATTTGTAGCTTCTCATCTAAACCCCTGCATCTGATCAAGTATCACATACTTTAACAGGTGTAAGGCGAAAACGTCAAAGCAGTACAAGCTAACTATTCACTCTCTGCTCATGTTACCCTCCCAGCATAAACATACGCAATACTAAAAGTATGCTGGCTCAGACCAATGTTCTAGTTGCCTGGATATTCAGTTGAGTACGTAGACTGCAAGCATAAGAATTACATTAGGGATGCTCTTTGTGTGTACTAATTCTCTCACAGTACAGCAAATCTTCTCATGACAACATAACATGCTTTAACAGAAACATTATGGATGTCCAAACGCACTCTGAATTAAAAGAGTAAAAAAGAGTGCATTATACAAAGACTATTTTCTTTTACTTCACATTACTGGTATTTTTATGCATTGAAAATGACAACAATAACAATGCAGTGATACCATATAAAAAATATATGCCAAACATAATAAGAGAAAAACATAAATAATAAAAAAACACTACATTGGTAATAATCTCTATAAACTGTAATTGGCTACAGTGAATCTCAGAGGATCTCAGAAAGTGTGAATAAATAGGACACTGGCAATTCATATGCTTTTAGATAAAAATTGTGAATTGTGAAATCATTTAGAGGCCTGAGGGCACAGTATACATTGCAACCTCTATGTGCTGCTCCAACACAATGTTGGATATATTAATAAATATACCCCATGAAAGATGTGCGGTCCAGGTAAGTCAGCCTCCAAGATATGAGCGAGGGTTTCCAGACTTCTTTACAGTAGTAAAATGGGGAAAATACATTTTTTACTGCTCAGTCTCTAAAATGTGACCAAGGTTTCCTCCCCCTACAAAAACACAGCCCCAGGAGTGTAGTTTTATGCATTGTGTCACATACATTTACTCTGCTAATAGTATAAATGTTGATGTGATTGCTGCTGTCATTTGCAGCCAACAGGGTTCCTATCTGTCTGGGATTACACTGGATAGTCCGGTAATTAAGACCAGAGTCCGGAGGGTTTCCATTCCCAGACAATACAATGTCTGGGAAGCACACCATTTCTACAGTTAAATTAAATTTCCACACCGAAATTTAATGTAGAAATAGTATGATTCCCGGACATTGTATTGAATCACATACACAGTGCCCGAACCGTGTCCAGGCACTATGTATGTGTTGCTATGGCAATGCAGCTCCCTGATCAGCGTGAAAGTAGAGCCACGTGCGTAATTCCCCCGTCAGCTATGATGTGCGTATGCGCACAACGTCAGTACGATTGCGTACCACCAGGCGTACATAACTATGTTACGTACACCTGCCGGTATGAAAAAGTGGCCGGGTAAAGTTTTACGATTGCCTGATCTCCGCCATCTAGGCCGAGATAGGCATGCTAATTAGTAATTGGGGTGGGGGAGGCCCCGCTACAATTACGTCTGCGGCCGTAAGGGGAGTGCAGGGAGCATGCACTCCCCGCTACGCAACCGTACGGAGAGACCCTCGCACGCACGTAATGCGTGCGTGGGTCTGGATTCAGCCCATAGTTTGTAATTAAGTTTGAATCGGGCCTAATATAGCTACATTGGGCTAAGCTCACCTGTGTTACAAACACTGGGAAAACGACCAGGGCCCGTCAGGATGTTGTGAACTGAGTACCCGTAAGCAAGGTCTAACCATGGGTTGGTGTATACCGGAACACCTGATTGTCGAGATGGGCTTCATGGCCACCTATGGCAGATCACAAACCAGGCAACGGTCCCTGATGCAGCAGAGAGAAGCCAGTTATAGAAAGTCAAGGAAAGCTGGTACTTGTTACTTTTTCCAGATGGAAGCGCAGCTTTATAGAGCACTGTGCATGCTCAGAACGGGAGCGAGAACAGAAAGATGGGTACAAGGCTGCCCATCCGTCTGTGTCTGGATCCAAAAGCACTGTGCTAGTGGAACAAGGTGTTCCATGATATTTAAATGAGAATAGGGGTGTTTTTCTCATTTACGTATGTGCAGAAGCTGTCCCTTGCACCTGCGATGCCATCAAAATCTTACACCATCCCAGTGGACAGTGTAAGCGGAAGGTGCAGGTAATTGCTAGAGTAAAAAAAAAAGTGACAAATAATGGAGGAAAACAGGGTGGTGGTTTAGTGCTGCTCTTATATGGATGAGAGAGGCAGAAGCGTCTGTGTGTTAATATGAATATGCAAAATATATGGTAAATGGTATGAAGATAAATACTGTGGTTTAATGGAGAGGGGAGGTGCTGGGTGTGTTCCATATGTGTTGGGGTTTATAGTCTCAACCAATATGGAATGGTAGTTGACTTCCAAGCAGCTGAATTCCAAAGAAGTGGTGGGAGACTTTCCCAGGAAATGTGTCTGTGTGGGTACTGATAGCTTCATTCTTATGCACAATATGGTGGTGATGGAACAAAACAGTCAAGCGGAAAGGGAAAGAAGGAGAGAATGGCCAGCAATGGTGAAATAACATTTATACCAAAGGAAAATATGATAAGTGGCGCACTCACGTTACACATGTTGCAGTCGGCTTATCACAGTTTCTTTACCCGGTGGACAGTGTGAGGGTGAGCGGATGGAACTGGAGACGGATGTAGGTGAAAAATGTAATGGCTGAGATTCTTGAAGATCAGGAATTTTTTTTTTCAATATAAATCATGGACTGGATTCACAACCACGTGTATTGGTATGTTACATGGCGATTTCTAAGTGCTACGCTAATGCGCACGCGTAGTAAATATTGTACGCTATCTACATAGCGTTTTGTTACGTAGATTGCGTACATGCAGTCTTTTAAGACCGCATGTACGCAATCTACGCAACGGAACACTACGTAGATAGCGTAAAATATTTACAACGTGTGCGCATTAGCGCAGCACTTAGAAATTGGCACATAACTTACCAATACACGTAGTTGTGTATCCCGTGCCATATGTAAGACATAAGTGCGGTGTATAGTTAATGTTCCAAAGCATTTCATCAATAAAGTTGACTTCCTCAGGGTTAGGTGAGGTGTGGAAAGTCAGGGGTATTTAAAGTAACTGGAGATGGGGGAGATGTTCCAAAAGAGGTGTGGACCAATGGGTATGGTAGATATGAGGGAATGGGTAGGTGGATGGAGAATCTCTGAAGAATGAGATGTGCAATCTTGATCTTATATACATTATATACAATATGATCATTGTCATATGTAGGTTGAAACACAGTCATTAACTGAAACAGCTGTTTAGGAGGCTTAAAACTAGGTGAGCAACAGCCAAACTCAGCAACAAAGGTTAAGTTTTGGAAGACAGTTTCATGTCACAGCTCATACACCATTGCAAGACTAAGAACAGCGACAAGACAGAAGATAGTTAAACTGCATCAGCAAGGTCTCTAAAGGGCAAAATGTCAAAGCAGACTAGGGTTACTGTGTTGTTCAAGCTCTTTTGAAGAAGCAGAAAGAAATGGGCAATGTTTAGGACCATAACGCAGTAGTCAGCCAAAGAAACAGTGTATCACGCTTACTTCCCTTCGAAAAAGGAAGATGTCCAGCCTGCCATCAGCTCAGAACTGGCAGAAACCAGTGGGACCCAGGTACATCCATCTGCTGTTCAAGAAGTCTGGCCAGAAGTGATCTTCATGGAAGGATTGTTGCCCAGGAGCCATACGTTCGACGTAGAAACAAGGCAAGTGACTTAACTACGCATAAAATCATAGGAACGGGGATGCAGAAAAATGGGTGTTCTTGACTGATGAGTCAAAATTTTCAATATTTGGCTTTAACAGAAGGCAGTCTGTTCGCTAAGGGCTGGAGGGCAGTACAATAACGTGAGTGTCTACAGGCATTAGTAAAGCACGATTTTGGTTCCTTGCAAGTTCAGGGCCACATTTCAGCAAATGGAGTTAGGGATTTAGTCAGGATTAATAGTGTCCTCAAAGCTTAGAAATATAGGCAGGTACTTATCAATCATGCAATACCATCAGGAAGGTGTCTGATAGGCTTCATATTTATTCTGCAGCAGGACAACGATCTCAATCTGGTTGCAGTCCCTGGTTAGAATATCTGATTTCTGAAATAGGAACATCCAAAAGTTCTTTTTCGGATGTCCCTATTTCGAATACCCCTTTAGTTCAGAATTTGTTTTGCAGAATGCGTGAGTATGCCGATCGGCATACTCACCCATTCCGTTACGGAAATGCCGCCGCTACCGCAGGACCCGGACCAAGGGAAAGGTGATTAACCTCTCCTGGGTTAGGGTCAGGCTGCATTGAAGGGAGGGTTAGGGTCAGTCTGCAGGAGATGGAGGGTTAGGGTCAGGCTGCAAGGAAGGGAGGGTTAGATTCAGGCTGCAAGGAAGGGAGGGTTAGGGTAATGAAAGGGCAGGGTTAGGGTTAGAATTAGGGGAAGGAATGATGTGTTCCGTGCTCCGTGGATTGATTGCTATGCCTCACCGAAATAGGACCGTTTTTTCCGGGGACCCACACCCATCTCAATCATATAGCCAGTCATTAAGAACTATCTTCAGCGTGAAGAACAATGAGTCCTAGAAGTAATGATATGGCTCCCACAGAGTCCTGATCTAAACATCTTAGTCTATCTGGGCTTACATGAAGAAACAGATGTATCTGAGCAAGGCTACATCCACAGAAAATCTGAGGTTAGTTATCCAAGATGTTTGGAACAGCCTCCCTGCCGAGTAAAATGTACCTAGAAGAATTGATGCTGTTTTGAAAGCAAAGGGTGGTCACTCCAAATATTGAAATATTGATTTGATCTAGATTTCTCTTCTGTTCATTCACTTTACATTTTGTTAATTGATAAAAAAAACTATTAACACTTCTATTTTTGAAAGATAATGATCTGCTTTTAACCATTAAGAAAAAGTTAATTTCTGTTGCTTTGCACTAATATTTTTTCCTGACACTTATGAAAATCACCTTGTGAGCGATTGAAATATTGGATAAAATGTTTCATATGGTACACTATCGAATAAATGGCCCTGCAGGGGCCCGTTTGACCTTTCTTCAGAATATCTACACTTTTGAAAGTGCACTGCGTGCAAGTATGTTATATGAAGTGACAGTTTTCACAGTTTCCATACGCACAAAGAAAAAGAGAGAGAGAAACCCTTTGGGATCACGGAAATTGCTCACACAAAAAATAAAAAGGTCAGGTGCATGGCCACAGGCAATTAGATAGGCAATTGTATACATATGCAATGCGCCCGGAGCTCTGCATACGGCCCAGTATCTCCATGCTCACAGACCACCGTCAGTCATTTCTGAACAAGTCCCTCATCAGGGAAGGAGAGCAAAGATTTCCAAAGAGCACATGCATAAATCTGCTCTCCAGCATTGAGATACTATTATAAGCTATCCTTTGTAATCACATTGCTGCCCTGTTAAAAAGATTATTGATGATGGACTGTTTCGATGCCTTCTAAAGGAATTAAGGACTCTTGCTTGTGATTTTGATGGACATACTTTCTTGTGAAGTGGCCTTTACCCTATGTATATTGTACTTACTTGGATGCAGCCACAGTTATCCAATTGCATTGAAAGGAGATATGCTATTTATTCTGTTGCTTTCATTTTTTAATGTACCATTTTGCACTTTGCACTTTGTTTACTGATGGTGGATCCTCATGAAGAGAATTATGTACCAGATCCAGACCCTCGAACGTTTTCCATATTTGTGAGGGTCTGTACGTCAGAGAGAGGGGAATACACGCCCCCTGTCACTCCCCTCTCTAGTGCGGGCTTTATGGCAGCTTACGATCGTAATCCTAACGTAAGTCTCTTAACATCTTAAGGATTATGCTGTGTTAATATCGGGGCAAGAATATCATGGACTACATAGTGAAAATGGATGTCACTGGTTTCAGATCGCCAACAACTACTTTTTTGTCTAAACCTCTGGGATGTTATAAATGTCTGGACTGCTTATCTTGAAGGCACATAGAACCTGGTAAATGGTTTACACACCCTTCCTCTGGCAAGAAATATCTGATCCATCATGCGTTAATAACTTGCACGACTAGATTTGTCATTTATATGTTACATTGGCAAGACGACGAGAACTTTTAGAGAACGTTTTGCCCTCCATATATCTGCTATTAAGTTAGCTTTACAGAATGGTTCTTCTGAGTAACCAGTAGCTAAGCATTTTGTATCTGGGGTCACTCTTTGTTTGAACTCCAATGTAAGCTCATTGATTACTTAAATGAGATGTTGCCCTTCAGTTGCTTTCTTTAATGTGATATACTATAGTTCCCTTATTATCTACCTTCTGCATAATGTTATTGCTTTTGTGCTTTATCCTTGATTGGCGGGTAGTTGTTTTTATGTGCTGTTAGCCTGTCCTGTCTACTAGTATTATTTACATTTATGTGCTGTAACACTTTTTCTCCATGCATCCAGGGCCATTGCAACCGCTGGGTGCAAGGAGTTCTGGTCTCCAGGATGTTTTGTTCGGCTGAAGGGAGTCATTGCCGAACCGCTATGCGTCCTGGTTTCCGATTCAGGCTGCAAGGAAGGGAGGGTTAGGGTAATGAAAGGGCAGGGTTAGGGTTAGAATTAGGGGAAGGAATGATGTGTTCCGTGCTCCGTGGATTGATTGCTATGCCTCACCGAAATAGGACCGTTTTTTCCGGGGACCCACACCCATCTCAATCATATAGCCAGTCATTAAGAACTATCTTCAGCGTGAAGAACAATGAGTCCTAGAAGTAATGATATGGCTCCCACAGAGTCCTGATCTAAACATCTTAGTCTATCTGGGCTTACATGAAGAAACAGATGTATCTGAGCAAGGCTACATCCACAGAAAATCTGAGGTTAGTTATCCAAGATGTTTGGAACAGCCTCCCTGCCGAGTAAAATGTACCTAGAAGAATTGATGCTGTTTTGAAAGCAAAGGGTGGTCACTCCAAATATTGAAATATTGATTTGATCTAGATTTCTCTTCTGTTCATTCACTTTACATTTTGTTAATTGATATAAAAAACTATTAACACTTCTATTTTTGAAAGATAATGATCTGTTTTTAACCATTAAGAAAAAGTTCATTTCTGTTGCTTTGCAATTTTTTCCTGACCCTTATGAAAATCGCCTTGTGAGCCATTGAAATATTGGATAAAATGTTTCATATGGTACACTATCGAATAAATGGCCCTGCAGGGGCCCATTTGACCTTTCAGAATATCTACACTTTTGAAAGTGAATTGCATGCAAGTATATTATATGAAGTGACAGTTTCCACAGTTTCCATATGCACAGAGAAAAAGAAAAGAGAAACCCTTTGGGATCACGGAAATTGGTCACACAAAAAATAAAAAGGTCAGGTGCATGGCCACAGGCGATTAGATAGGCAATAGTATACATATGCAATGCGCCCGGAGCTCTGCATACGGCCCAGAATCTCCATGCTCACAGACCACCGTCAGTCATTTCTGAACAAGTCCCTCATCGGGGTGAAGGAGAGCAAAGATTTCCAAAGAGCACATGCATAAATCTGCTCTCCAGCATTGAGATACTATTATAAGCTATCCTTTGTAATCACATTGCTGCCCTGTTAAAAAGATTATTGATGATGGACTGTTTCGATGCCTTCTAAAGGAATTAAGGACTCTTGCTTGTGATTTTGATGGACATACTTTCTTGTGAAGTGGCCTTTACCCTATGTATATTGCACTTACTTAAATACAGCCACAGTTATCCAATTGCATTGAAAGGAGATATGCTATTTATTCTGTTGCTTTCATTTTTTTAATGCACCATTTTGCACTTTGCACTTTGTTTACTGATGGTGGATCCTCATGAAGAGAATTATGTACTGGATCCTGGCCCTCGCACGATTTTCATATGTGCGAGGGTCTGTACGTCAGAGAGAGGGGAATACACTCCCCTCTCTAGTGCGGGCTTTATGGCAGCTTACAATCGTAATCCTAACGTAAGTCTCTTAACATCTTAAGGATTATGCTGTGTTAATATCGGGGCAAGAATATCATGGACTACATAGTGAAAATGGATGTCACCGGTTTGAGATCGCCAACAACTACTTTTTCGTCTAAACCTCTGGGATGTTTTAAATGTCTGGACTGCTTATCTTGCAGGCACATAGGACCTGGTAAATGGTTTACACATCCTTCCATAGACACAGATGCTGATGGAGGCTGAACTGGATACTGGATTACTTTTGTGGTTGGGTGCTCAGCGTGGCTGCAAGTGGCGATTGGTGTGGTGAGATCTTTGAGACTTGGGTGAGGGTTATATATTGTCTGATGTTTTTAACTGTTTGTCCCTGATGAAAGGGGTTATGTACCCCTGAAACGTCAGAACTTGGATTAAATGTGACTAAATGAAATAGATAACAGTCTGGGAGTACCTCATTTTTTGGACTATTTTGTACACTACATGTGTTATGCTGTTGTGCACCCCAGTAAGTTGCTAAGCAGAGTGGTCGGAGTGCCGTTATTGTTGTTTATATATACATTCCCCGCTAAGAAAATCTTATTGCTCAAAATGGAAGGAACTTTCGGATGTCCTATTTTCTTACTTTACTTACCTTTTTCTACTTTTTTTTTATGAATGGGTGAGTATGTCGGCATACTTCACCGATTCACTTTCGCAATGCGCGATATCCCTCCGCCGCACCTCTGCTGCTGCTCGCCGGACCAGGGACAGGTGAGTAAATTATTTGTGCGGGGTAGGGAGGATTAGGTGGGAGGGAGGATTAGGGTAAGGCTGTGGGGATAGGGAGGGTTAGGGTCAGGCTGCAGGGGAGGGAGGGTTAGGGTCAGGCTGCGGGAGATGGTGGGTTAGGGTCAGGCTGCAATTAAGGGATGGACAGGGTCAGGCTGCCAGGAAGGGAGGGTTAGGGTAGGAATTAGGGAATGGAGTGGGGGACTATTTTTTTTACTACTTTTCGCACCACTGAGCTTTCAGTGCTCCATGGATCGATTGCTATGCCTCATCGAGGCATAGTAATCGAAAACTGGCTGGGAGGAATCAGGTTTTCAAAAATCAGATTTACTATGCGGGGACCCACACCCACATATACATATACATATATATATATATACACACACACACACACACACACACATATGCACTATATAATTGGCAAAAGCATTAAATACTTGGTGTCCAGCTCGCAGGTTTGGCAAATTGTTAATAAAAAGTATTACATACAGAGCGGCACTCTAAGGCTTATAACATTAAATAACAGCAGACAAGGTTATCTGACATTTCAGTTCTTTATTAAAACTTTTAACAGGAAATACTTAATAGTCATTAATGTACAAAATTTATAACCAACTCCATTTAGTAATCCTCCCACACCATGTGCAGCAGTCAGCAGGATCACTGTGCTGGGGCGCTCTCTGCATAGTGCTATATGCGCCTCCCTTGTGCTCCACCTACATTGTGCTCTGCCTATATGGTCTCTTACTTCAGGTACTGCTGGACTACATCAACATTACACCTATACCGCATAAGGACTAGATCCATGTATTGGACCTTTTAGATTAACCCTTTGATCCTAATTATAGGCCACTCTTCATTTTCCGACTGTGATTCATATTATACCCCTACTTGTCTATTAACTATGACATACCCCACTGCTTGAGTGCTTTTCTATCCCTTTTTCTGTGACTTCTAAAGGAAGACATTGGGCCTAGGGCAGTGGTTCACAACCTTTTAAAGTTCAAAGCAAAGACAGAGAGGCAAACTATAAAGAAAACAACTTTTTCCTCACAGTTTGTTTTTCTTTTTAATAATTAAAGATCTTAGATTTCATCCAACTAAAATAAATACCAAAATTGAGAGTTATGTAATCTTCTATATATATATATAAAAATGGATGTGTGTGTCTATGTTCCAGCATAACTCTGGAATGCCTGGAGCGATTTACACCAAACTTGGTACACATATGACTAACAATCTGGAAACAAACACTGTCGGGGTAAGACACCCCTAGTACCCCTAGGGATGGGAAGCCAAAAAGCCAGACTCCCCATTCTGTCCTATGACTACCATTTTGTCATATGAGACTGGGTGTGGCATGGTACCGGCAAAGGTCAAGTGGGCGTGGTCTAATAGCCCCACCCATTGATGACAGCGTGACCACACCCTGCGGCCTTATACACAAGTCACATTTGCGGACTGCACCCACTGCTTTGGAGGTGATTTGAGTGCATCTGAGGGCTGGAGAATGGAAATATCCTATCCCAGGGCTGTGCGCAAAGAAAAAAGAGCACCACACGCATCTCAGCCAGAGATATATATATCTATATATATATATATATACGTATGTATGTGTATGTGTGTGTGATATATATATATATATATAAAAATGGACGTATGTATGTGTGTGTGTATGTTTCAGTATAACTCTGGAATGCCTGAAGCAATTTACATCAAACTTGGAACACATATGACTTACAATCTGGAAAAAAATGGGGTTAAGGCACCCCTAGGGGTGCGGATGGGAAGGGGGTCACATGTAAAAATAATGGAACACGACCGATATTAGTGTCGAATCCATAGTTCTCGGGGTCGCTAAGATGAATAGTGAAACTCCCATTGCTGTTTAAGTTCAACTTCAGCCCCAATAAGCATGGGGGGGTGAGAACGGGTGAAAAATAAAATGTCCAAAATGACCGACATTACTGTCAAATCCATAGTTTTCGGGGTTGCTAAGCTGATTGGTGACAGATGTCCGTCTGAATAATGGATAAGGAAGAAAACGTCACAGAGGTAATTTTAGCTCCCATAAGCCATACTAGGGGGGGTTGGGGTCCCAGTAGAACCTCCCATTGGTGTAGGCTGGGTAGAACTTTAACAAAGGGAGCTTGTTCTGACTCTTCTACTGGATGAATTTGGATGACAGGGTGGGTGACAGGGGAGTAGCAGAGGAGTGACAGGGAGTGACAGGAGGAATGACAGGAGAAGTGACCGGGGGAGTAGCAGAGGAGTTACATCTAACTAATTAATAAGTTAACTTAAGTTTTAAACCCGGGCAATGCCGGGCACATTTGCTAGTATATTAATAAATAAAATAGTTTTAAAAAAAAACCTTCTCCAACTAGACATCTACAGTTATCAAAGCTGTATTACAAGTATACCAAATATGAGATACATCTCTTCATCTCTTCACTGCGCTTACTGTCTCTGCGGACCCATTATTTCCTCTCTCAAGATCCCTTACTCTGTCTTCCCAGAATGCACCTCTCCATCTCTTTACTGCACTTACTCTTTCTCTCCAGAACCATTTTTCCATCTATCGAGGCCCCTTACTCAGTCACTCCAGATGCACCTCTTTATTTCTTCACTGCTTACTCTCCAGACCCGATCTTTTATGATCCGTTATTCAGTCTCTTCAGGACCCTAATTCTGTCTCTTCAGATGCCCCCTTCATCTGTTCAATGCACTAATTCCTTCTCTCCAGGCCCCTTACTTTGTCTCTCTATACCTCATTGCAGTTTCCTCACTTATTGTTTGCTATTTTTTTCTCATAAAAGACGTGTGTGTGGGTGTGTGTGTGTGTGTGTGTGTGTATAAATTGGCGCTGGTGGAACTAACCAAAATATACCAAATTGACTATACTATTCCAGTATTTAAACAATTATATAAAAATTATATAAGCAATATAGTGATAGAGGTTTTCAATATTTTTAGGCAGGATAATCCCCAAATATGGAAGAGAGTGTTTGGCCCACTGTATATCTATACCTGTCGCCCATCCTGGTCTGGTTATAGTAGGGGTGTAAGTATAATGTTATTGATTTGTCGACGTTTACTTGTAATCCTGAAACTAATACAAATTCCCCCAATTTGTCCATAAGTGGCCTAAGCCTAAGATTGTTTTGGATTTAAGATGTATAGTAGGATATCATCAGCGAAAGCTGAAATTTTGATTACTTCCCTGCCTATTGCAATGCCCTGCAGTACATTCCAGTTTTGAAGTGTTCGAAGCATCGGATCCAGGACCAAGTTGAAAAGTAAAGGAGACAGTGGACATCCCTCCAATACTTCTAGGCTCCTCAACCCATTTATTAACAAAGTGGTGGTAGAGATGAATAAAGCACACTAATAATGGGCTGGATCTAGACCTAGTTAAGTGCATGAACTTAGTTACACCTGGGCTAAACCATGTTGATTGCAGGGGAGTCATATTTCATCTGTTGCAACCAGTATTAGAGTTGAGAGGTGATGTTTCCTATCCCAAGTCTAAATAACAGTGTAATAGTAAAGCTATTCAGTATCTGTGTGCAATAAGCAATTCAAAGATATATCCCTGAAATAGACATGGTTTAGCCCAGGAGTAACTAAGTTCAAGCACTTAACAAGGTCTGGATCCAACCCAATGGCCCTAAAATCTGGGCCGAAGTCTCTACGGCACAGTACTGCCTGCATATATGTTCAGGAGACAGAGTCACTCTTTGGGTTGCCTGTCTGGGCTGCAACCACTGCGGCAATAGCTGAGCAGATACCTCTCACTGACTGTCCGCCTGCAACAAAGCCAAGCTGATGTTCCATCAGGAGGTCCGGCAGGATGGACTGGAGATGATTGGCCATGATTTTGGCCAAGATTTTACAGTCTAAATTCAAGAGGTCTTTTCCCGATTTTGGAATAAGAATTGTATATGCTTTATTGAATGACGGGTGTGCTCTATGATCTTTATGCAATTGGCAGAATAATTCCAGTAATAAAGGCGTTGTTTTGGTTTCCAAGGCCTTATAGTATTCAGCAGTGAAACCATCCAGCCCAGGCGATTTATGTAAATGCATGTTACGAATAGTGGATGTAATCTCTCCTGCTATGATGTCCGCCTCTAAAGCTTCAATTTGGGCTAACGTTAAAGGAGGTAAAGAGGCCTCTGAAAAGAGATGCTCCAACGTCTCTCGGGTATCTGGGAGGCGTGAATATAGTTTTGTGTAATATTTATGGAATATAGCTGTTATTTCATTTGATGTGGATTTAAGTGTATTAGAATCCCCATCTTTCAAGGCGACCACACATCCACGCCTATCTCCAGCAGCCATTGTGGCCAGCAGTTTACCTGTCTTATTGCCCCAGCGAAAATATCTATTATGCATGAAATCAGTTTGCTGTTTGGCCTGTAAAGTTAGGAAGCTTTCCAATAACTTGCGCACCTCTCTATAGTCTCAAAAATTGTCTTCACTCAGATCATCAACATACATCTGATTACATTGACGTGATGTCCTCTGGAGTGCCTCCTGCCGGTCCCTCATTACACGGTTATGCTTGGCGACAAAGTTAATAATGTGGCCTCTCATGACCGCTTTCCAGGCTTCAGAAAACACAATCGGCTTGTCCCAATAATCCGAATTATCATCCAAATAATTGTTCCAGTGTGTCTTAAGATGCTGGTTAAACGATTCTGATTTATATAGAGAAGCAGGAAAGCGCCACCATTGAGCTATGTTACCTAAAATTGGGGGACGGAGTGACACTGGGCCGGATCCAGAACTACGTCCATCTTCCATAGACGGAGGTAGTTCAATAAACAGTAGCTACTGCGCATGCGTGGTAGCTATTGTATGTAATCTGCATATCGTTTCGATACATAGTTTGTGTATATGCAGTCTTTTATTTAAGGAGACTACCTAATCCCTCATATTAGTGACAAAGAAGGAAGTGATCTGGCAGGGGACATTGGAGGAGAGATAGCTGCCTGTAAATGCCTTCTAGCTTCAGCAGCATCATCATAGATACATATCTGGCCATTTACAGTAACCCGTAGCTTGGCTGGGTACATAAGGGTGAACCTGATATTATGTTCAGCTAGGTGCTAACATATAGGGGTGAATTCTCTTCTGCACTGTGAAAGAGCAACTGAGTAATCTTAAAAAATATATCTATAGGCCATTAGAATTTGCTCTTTAGGGATCTATTTTGAGAATCTGCTTGCATTCTACCCATACGATGAGCCTTCTCTATCTGGGAAGTTCCCAGAGTCTCAGTAACCCCTAAAACTGCTTGTAGTGCCTGCTACAGGAATGACAGATGTTCTGGGCCCTTAATATGCTCTGGAATGCCTATAAAATGCAGATTGTTCCCGCGGTTTCTGTTTTCCAAGTCGTCAATTTTATTACTGAGTGACTGGATTTGAGCTAGAAATCAACCAGAGTCGTTCTGCAATGTCAAGATAGCATCATCGTTATTGCTGACTCGCTGTTCCAGTGACTGAATTTTTGCAGTGTTTTCACACTGGTATCAGCAAGAGAGAGAAAGAGCTCTTTAGCGATCTCCGCCAATGTTACACCTGGTGGCATCTGCAGAACTGAAGCAGTAGGGTCCCCCAGCTCCGATCTCTTTGGGGAAGAAGTAGCAGACAGGAGAGGGGGAGAAGGTGGTGAGGCATTAGGGCTAGCTTTTGATGCATTCAACCTTGTTTTCCCCATGTTGCTCATGTCTGAGGGAGCAGAATCCTTGGTTGTGCCCATTTTACTGTAGTATTTGTGCATGCCCTCAACCAGTGATGGCTGCACTGTGAACCAGGCAATTGCTTGCAAAATATACAAGCTCTATTTAAATTACAGTTAAGGAATAGTAAATTAACCTAAAAGGAAAAAAAAAAAAAGTTTGTACCCAAGGTCTCTAAAGCTACTAAAAGGCCAGGAGGAAGGCTTTCTACAATGAACCCTCAATCATAACAGGGTTTGTACCATGGGATTTCATTATCCTACTTTAAAAGTACTACTCTTAATAAATAAATAAACTGTCACCAATTCTCTATTACTAAGGTGTGCTTTGCAATGCGAGTCCAAGGTGAGCATATAGTGACACAGGTAGTGATTCCCATAGTGATACTTATGGGAATGAAACAGGACAGAGATGTAAAGACCCCAGTTGTGCATCTATTTAGGTTGGCACCGTAGGACTCACGATTGAAGACTTGAACACAGGAGTGACCAGTTGCAGTTGCATGAAGGATGAAATTAGGCCACTACGTTAGAAAGCACTTGTCTCTGGAAGTCAATGATCCCATAACAATGACAAGTGGTGCAATTTATAACTCTGGACTATGGCAATGGCATTATGAATATTTGTGTCCAACACTCAAAGAAGGGATTGATCTCCTGTATGGGCTCAGGTTACGCCACGGACTGCTGTTTCTAGTCACAAATAAGCAATGTCTATTGCAGGATAATGTCTATCTCTAAAGAGTTGAATGACAAACTTGAACAATGTGTTCTCTACTGTGCAGTAAAAGATGGCCGCCAACAATTTCACACACTTAGCAGCTTTCTTTTCCAGACCTTCAGGGGTAGATGATTTCTGTTGATCCCACAATAATGAAAGGTGCTAGAGCTTTGTATCTCTGGGTTTTGATGGTGTTGCAATATATATGCCCAAGCAGGTGCTGTAGCTTTAATTCTCTGGGCTTTGATGATATTGCTGTAGATATTTATGCCAAATACTCAAAGTAAGGAGTAACCTCCTGTTAGGGCTCAGGTTGTATCCCTTAGTTATTACTGGACTCAAATAAGCAGTTTCTTTCGCAGGGTAATATCTGTCACTGTGGGGTTAAATAACAGACTTAGAAGTATGTTCTCTGCTATGCAGTAAAAGATGGCCGCCAAAAGGTTTCAAGCCCTAAGAAGCTCCCCGCTTTGCCGTGGATTATGTAGGTGAAAATCTTATAATATTATGTGGGTCAAATTTGCCCCCTTATCTCAGTTGCTGCTACCCCCCTTTAACTTTATGTTGGGCTTGTAAGATGAATAAAGGGAAAACAGTGTGTCTGTTAAGTGTCTATCCAGTATTAGACAGGGGGTTCAGTACCTGCCACCTTTGCTGCTTTAAAATGGGCGCCCAAGGTTCCTCAGCTGCACTACTCATTCCTGCAGCGTCTCTGCCTGGGAGATTAGGATTTAAGCTGCCAGTTTCTTTAGTCACCGCCTGGGAGCAGTCTACACCCTCAGGAACAGAACCTTACCGTTCTCAAGCTGTCCTGCGGTCAGGGATCGCCGTATCTCGCGGCAGTGTGGCGGATGGTGACCCGTGTGTCGGGTCTGACTTCGGGGATTGTTCTGTGGCGTCCATGTCAGGTCTTTGCACCGGAAGGGTTGCCTAAGGCTCAGCAGGTGTTAGGGGGTGATCAGGTGATCGAGTGCCGGGATGAGTCCCCTCACTGGTGGTGGCTGCGTTTGTCCCTTACGTGGAGCAGAGCCTGGTTAAAAAGCGGCCATACTGGCTGCGCTGCCCACCGGAAAGTCTCGAAGAATATATGTTTATAAGCTTAACATCATTGAAAATGCTCTACAAATAGCATGCAGTTTTTTGAGAAAAGTATGGAAATTTTCCAGTAATGCAAACAGGCTCTAACGAGAGAAAGCAAGATTCTGATGCCAGAAAACATGTGATCCGGGTGCGGAAGAATCATGTATCTGATGATAAAGATGCTATTTGTATAGAAGACCTCTAGGCAAACAATGCCTTTAAAACACTGTATATATGGAAAGTCTTGCTGCAATTACTGGATCAGCTGAGGTACAAAATACAGTAACTCCTTTGTGAGTAGATGAACAATATAAAAGTTTTCTAACTTATCATTGATTTAATCACTAAATACAAGATCACAAAACCCTTTATTACATTAATGGCCATTATGTAATGATTACTCTAGTTCTCATTATTTTGTTGACTGTTAATTGAAACCATATTGAGTCTAGTAATATAAACCGGGTACAGGAGAAAATTATGTGAAAAATTAAGTTAATATTTGTCAACTGTTATTTAGTACAGCTAGAAATTCCATTAGTATTTTCTTCTAATTATCCCCTTTATTTTGTCTGCCCTTAAATTCTGGTATAATTTAGAGAAAAACAATACAAATTAGTGCTCGAAGTGGGCCGGTATGTGGCGGTATGGCATACCGCCACTTCTGTGAGTCAGCTCTGAATAAGAATACAGCTGCTCATAGATTCTATGAGCAGCTGTATTTTTGCTCAGTGTGGGCTCACAGAAGTGATGGTATGCCATACCGCCGTATGACATACCATACTCACTCGCTTCTCCTGTGCCGCACTGCCGCTGGGAGCTTTACCTTTAACAGAGCTGGCTGTGCTATGCACAGCCACAGCTCTGCTCAGAGGACGCAAGCGTGACCTAAGGTCACACTGCGTCATTAGACTGAAGAGTGGGCACCGCGGAGGAGAGAACCAGAAGACACAGGACAGGTAAGTGTATGAGCGTTTTTTTGTTTTTTTTTTAGAAACGCATGTATTTCATGCCTATTGCAAATAATATAATTTGTAACAACGTCATGCAGGGACAGAGCTACTGATGGGGAAATGACCATTCCCTGGTCTATTTTGTGAAGTGGCAGGATGCAAAACTGCATTGAAAGACATTGCACAATGTCATTAAGGATGCGGTGGGCCCAAAGCACATTTTTCTTTGCAGCTGGGCCATCCACACTCTTGTTTGGTCACTGATGTCATTAGAAGGTAGATGGGGAGTGGGAAGATGGACATGAAAGGGGCAATAACTGGCTGGCGACAGAAGGAGGGACATTAAGGCTTGGTGGACACAAATAAAGTGAGGGGCAATAAGGCTGGCTGGACAGAAGAGGGGCAATAAGGCTGGGTGGACACTCTTAAAGAGGGGGCTATAAGACTGGCTGAACATAGAGAGGGGGCAATAAGACTCGACACAGAAGGAAGGGGCATTAAGGCTGCTTGGAAAAGCAGAAGGAAGATGCAATAAGGCTTGCTGGGCACACAAAAGGAGGGGTAATAAGGTTGGATGGACAAACAGAAGGCAATAAGGGGCAATAAAGCTGGTTGGAAACATAAAGAAGGCGCTATAAGACTGGCTGAACACAATTAGGGGGTAATAAGACCGGAAAAACAGAAGGAGGGGGCAATAAGGCTGGCTGGACAAAGAATGAGGGGCAATAAGACTGGCTGGGCACACAAAAGAAGGGGCAAAAATGCAGGTTGGACAAATAGAAGGAGGGGACAATTAGGCTACCTGTACACAAGTAAAGAGAGGTGCAATATGGTTGACTGGACACAGGAGGTGCAATAAGGCTGGGTGGACACTCATAAAAAGGGGACTATAAGACTGGCTGGCCACAAAGAAGGAATGGACAATAAGGCTGGTTGGACACACAGAAGGAAGGTGCAATAAGGCTGGCTGGGCACACAAAAGGAGGGGCAATACATGGTTATACACGTCCTTCCCTAGAAACGGCCCTGTGGGGGAGCTATCATTGTTTTTCCCTAGCGGTATCCAGATCATTTAATAAAAAAATGAAGTGTTCAGTGTAGAAATCATGACCCACATGACATGTACACAATGGCTACTCATTGTTCACCTGTTTACTTTGCCAAACTCAAGACACGCCTGGTGCTGAAATTTCCATACCCCCACTTCTAAATTTCCACTTCGAGCACTGATAAAAATTATAGACATTGCATAACACAGCTTTTATCTACAGGGCTGAATTTTCTGGAAGGTGTATCCCTGCAATAGTTTTTTTTATTAGCAAAAAAAAAAGGTGAACATGCATAGTTTTAAAAATATACTGCAGGGCCTGAGAATTAAACTGTAATTTAGAAGCCATACAAAACATTTAAAGTCCTCAGGCTAACTGTTCTTTCCTCAGGTGTGTGCTGGCCAGTAGTGTGAGAAAAGGCGGCAAATGTTATGACCCGCATCATACTGCAGGGAGAATCTCTGTTGGCAGTTTCAGCAGGGAAATATTTCCTCTGCCCAGTGCCCACTGAACTTTCTTTATGCGATCTTGGACGTTAAGACCAAAGTTTTAGTCGGCATGGATTTGTCCTGTATCACAAAATGGTACACAATGCAATCTATCTTTGGCCTCCTGTGAACCACAGGGAAAGCAACTTGTCTATGAACGCCATTCCAAAACCGTATGACAAGATTTATTTAGACTATTTTGCTCATAAAAGGAAAGTGCTGTAAGTAGTATATGATCTAACATCTATAATCCACTATCTACTTTTCCTGTCCTCTATCATAAAAAAGTTATAAAGGTGTACATGAAGTCTGATAATATCACATATCAGCTATTCTGCAAGTACACAGCTCATAATCTGGATTCTGGAAATTCCAGACACAATGGGGGTGATCATGTGTTTGGAGTAACATCAAAAGGGGAGCAAATTTGTACCTTGATAAAACCAAATTTAACTGCAGTTATAGTTTACATTTAAAGTTGATCAGCATTTATGTGCAAAAGGAAAATGAACCACTATTAAAAAAAAAAAAAAAAAAGTATTATTAATTTGCACCCTCACATTGCAGCATGGTTTTTCCAGGTTAAGATCTGCACCTTTTATTGCAATAAAGATGGCTACACACTAGAAGTTTTTCCTATCCAATTACATGAATGTAATGTGTCAATCCTGGCTGCAGTGGAACAATCAAGTGGATCAGTCCAATGTGTCAAGAAGAGCACAAGAAGAAGCTGATGGCAAAAAGACAATACAAAAGGAAATAGCAGGTAGCATGGAAGAAATAAAAGACTACACGTGTCAAGAAGGCATTTCAAATTGGTGGGAAGCAGAGTCACTGTGAAGGATGGGGATTGCAAAAGAGCTTCCTGGCCCATGAGTAGTGGGTAAAGACCACCAGATTGGGAGAAGCCTTCGGTGAAAACTAGGTAGCAAGGTTCCATTACCAGCCTGATTGAACCATACTGGGGGTTTCTTGTGGCCCCCTTGGCAATGTGTACCTGAGGTTGATAGGTCCTGGTAAGTCGGGATAGGCTCTTCGAGCCTGATCCAGTTCTACGCTCGTGTGCGTTTTTACGGCGGGCGTAAGTGTAAAAAACGGGTATTTTTACATACGGCGCATGCACGGGGCAGATGTTACCCTCAGAAAATCGGAACGTATGGGCCGCGAGTGTAACAGCTTCGTAACAACGCTTGAGGGGGCGTGCCTGCCATACCAAATCCTTAATTACGAACCAAGGGCGGGGTGAAGCATTTAAATTGTACAGTATTGGCGTTCCAAGCGTCGTAACTACACAATGAGCTTACGGACACCTGCGGTTACCTACAGAAATGTTAGGGTAGGGTTTGCTGGGCGTAAGAAAACAAAACTAAGTACGATCAAGGGGAGTTCCTATGGGAGTGAATCTTAGGTACGCCAGCATAAATACGCTATGCATGAGCGTAGGTCTGGATCAGGCCCTTGATGTGTTAAATGGGTACTATTCCATAGCTGTTTTAAGTGGGCATAAAGATTCTATTCTATTTTATATTCTATTCTAAGTGGTATTTTTTATGGCCACTATTGTTTTGTAATTTAGATGAAAACTAGTCATTTAGATGGGCTTTCTAGCACTCTTAAAATGAGTGCTAGACCCTTGCAATTTAGACAGGCACTAGGATGTTTGTAGACTTACGTGTCCAGAGATCTACCTTAATTTCTCTGCACAGATCTGCGTCCGTCTGAATGCAGATCTCTGTGAGACTGCCTAATACCGCCCCATCATCCTCGTCTACATGCCAATCCCCCCCCTGCGGAGATTAGGCATACAGATTTGGTGGCACACCCCGTCACATTCATCTCTTAGCGTACAGAACTGAGAGTTGTAACATTTAGGAAGACTCATGCAAGCGGCTTGTGTGAGTCCCCTAACATTACTCATTCTGGATCAGGCTTATATCTCACTCCTTCTGCTCCATTATTTCTATGCAGTCCATCTCCTATGCTCCCATCTGTCGTCACATATGTCATTCCATTGTCGCCTCCTCCTCACTCTAAGGGCCTCATTCATTAAACACGATTTTTTGATGCGATTTTACATCGCGGTGCTTTTTGCGCGATTTTTGTAAAAAAAATTTAAAATACATTAACACTTGATTTGTTTTAAACACAGACGATGCTCTGCGATGTTTAAAGGGCTTAATCGCGGTGATTTTCAATAGAAAACCACCGCAATTAGCCCTTTAATTAATCGCGGCAAATCGCCTGACATTGAAACAAACTAAGCTGTAGCCATGCTGTACTGATAGAACTACAAGGATCAGCAAAGGTGAGCCTTGTAATTCTATCAGCACAACATGGTTACACTTGTAATCATGCAGCGCTGCGTGTATAGTGTAAAAAAAAAAAAACCGCAAGACATACATTAACCCCTACATTGCTAAAATAAAGTATGCATGTAAAAAATATGTTTTCCTAACTAACAATGTCCCCTACATGAGTGCACTTACCTTCGGTGGTCATCTCTCCTAATGTAAGTGAAGTGTGTGCAATGTATCGTGTGTATAAAATATTAAAAAA
>WWET01004733.1:22045-54472 GCA_011038615.1 Limnodynastes dumerilii | reverse complement strand
GTTCAGAGGGACCACTCTTGCAGGTACTGCCTATTATGGAGGGATATGGGCCCCTAAAAAATGAGTGTACCAGGCCGATCCAGAGTTTTTTGGGAAAACAAGCACAAATCTGCTCTTTAAACTGCATGCACCCTATCAGAAGCTCCTATAGATATATGCATATTTCAGAGTTTATATTTAATTTGTTGTGTACAGTCAATATAAAATATTGTCCCTAGTTAAATATATGACAAAGCATACTGTTGACAAAACACTGCGATTCAGGATTTGAAAAAAATAACTATAGTGTAGTGCATAGGTTTCCAAACCAGTCCTCAAGCCTCCCCAACAGTGCATGTTTTCCAGATCTCCCTAGAGAACAAAGTATATTATTAAACCACCTGTTGATCTTTTAAACAGTCAATAATGAACACACCTGTGCTCCAGCAAGGAGATCTGGAAAATATGTACTGTTGGGGAGCCTTGAGGAAAGGTTTGGAAACCACTGGTGTAGTGTATGCACAGAAATGTATTTTTAAAATGAAATCATTTATCATTTTAATCTTTGTATAATTTTAGCATGTGTATGGCTGCGATTTTAATACAAACAGGGCAATTTAATGCTTTAAAAAGTCTTCCATGTTACACTTACAACAGTCCCTGACCTTGTGCAAGACTTTGGGGTAGGCGCATAGATCCAGGCTGCTACTGTGCCTAGCGGAATCACTAAACCCTCTTTTTGTTTTCTGACTCTGACAAATGGGTAGCCTTGAGTGTGACATTTTGTGCTCGCTCTCATTCTGCACATGTGCAGTGAGGAATTCCACTGCACCTCCACCTAAAAATAGGTGTCAGCACATCTGTGGATCAGTCCCAAACTCTGGCTAAGCTTCTTTACATCTTGCCACTATTGTGCATTATTTTGTAGTGAAATGGTAATATTAAAAACACCATTTTGACTGTGTTTAAGGATTTTGACTGTTTTTATAGATCTTGACTGTTATTGGTGGAACATAGTTAAGTGAAACAACAGATTTAAGCATTTCACTCAGTGGTCCTTTTGAAATGGTAAGAAATACTTGTATGTTGGAAGAAATTTCAGAAACAGGAGTATCTAAAGCTGGACATGCACTAGAGCGATTATTCCCCAATCATCCAATTATCGGGAGACCGAGCCAATAATTGCTGTAGCAAACGCTCTGGTACGATTATTTGGTATTTTATATCACCCGATATTTTAAGGGAGTCAGTCAGCTATTATGCCAGTGCCTGCCTCCTTTGCTAGGATTATCGGTTCCAGGACCTTTCCATGGCAGAATATTGTCCCATTTATCGTCACACCTCCTAGTGTATGGCCAGCTTTAGTATTAGAAGTTACATAATCCTCAGTTTACTCTTGTCTCTGAGAGTTATACATCAATCTAATTTTTTTATCTGTCCTCCTGTTAGGACAAATGGGCTACACCAATATATGGAATTTGGTCCTATCCTTGGAACTAGTCCTGGTTTTGTTTTTAATGGCCATTATATACTTACAGGAGTTAAACTGCATCCATGATGACCATTTACCTCAATCTACATTAATGTATAAAACAGGTGGTTTAACCTTATGACAAAGCTTTCCCAAGTGACTCATTGCTTCATAATCTAATATTAATGCATTATTTTCTTCATTTAAAATCAATATATGGTTTGTCATGTTTTATATAAGCTAAATAGCCTGATTTGGGTAATTGGTTGTAAGAGATAGCAAACTTAGAATGTTCTCCTACTGAGTCTGTCAAATTAAAACTGTTTTTATTACATGAGCCACTGTAGGTTGAGTTCAGTATTTCTACCAAGCTGGTTGTGAAGGTACATCCGTTTCTCCTCTGCTCCCCTCATGAGAGATGAATTTCCATTCTAACTTCTGTACACTTAATCCATTGTTATTCTCCCTGTGATTTTACATGCAGAGCACACATATGACTACCATATGTTAAGGTTGTTTTAAAGCTGTGTCCATATGATTTATTTTTTGTAACATTGTAGGCACATGCATCTGTAGGCTTGAGTAGAAGCATGAAAAGTGAGGTGGTCCTTATTTTGCACACAAAATAAGTTTAGAGTCCTTTAGCAAAAAACAACATGATTTAAAAAGAAAAAACAATGATGGGAAGTAATAATAGGAAGAAGTTTCAGGGCATATTCTGGTGATTTTTAATAAGGTCTCTTGGCTGTTATTAAGCAAAGACAGAGGTAACCAAGAATCAATGTCCACCCTGGTGCATGGTATTTTGGACTTTTTATTTCCTTTTTACAGTTGCTTTTAGAGGAGCAAGAGCGACCCATCACTGCTGGAGAGAAGAATCAGGACAGGACAGGTAATTGTTTCAACTGTAAATTCATGGAGTTATTAGAGTGTGAGTGGGGGAATAATAGAGTGTGAATTGAGGGGTTAATTGGGTATGGAACAGTGTATCCTGTAATAGTGCAAACTAGGAAAAAATGGGAGGGTCACTATAATAGCATACGTGTTTAGGGTGAAATGAAGGTAAATAAACTATATATGTATATGGTGGGAGTCCCTGGCACGAGTTCTGTCTTTAAGAAGTAGAGACAGTTGAAATCTGATTTTCGGCTGTCTATGTTTAGCCATGGCCCGCTAGACCCATCGCACCAGTCACGGACCACACCGGAGAGGGAGAGTTAAGGTTAGGGTCATGGAAGGGGAGGGTGAGGGTTATTGAAGGGGAGGGTTAGGGGCTGCCTGTGGGGTGTCTAGATTCAGGCTGCAGGGATGGGAGACTTGGGGTCAGGCTGCGGGTAAGGGAGTCTTAGGGTTAGGCTGCAGGGAAGGGAGTTTTAGGGTTAGGTTACTGGGAGGGAAGTCTTAGGGTTAGACTGCGGAAAGGGAGGGTTAGGTTCAGGCTTCGGGGAAGGGAGGGTTAGGGTCAGTCTGTGGGGAAGAGAGGGTTATGGTCATGGAAGAGGAGGGTTAGGGTAAGGATTAGGGAAAGGGTTGGTGTAATATTTATACTTACCTTTCGGAGCTCCATCTTCAATGCTCCAGGCATTGATTGCAAAAAAGGGTTACAACTGCACCAGGTAAAAAAAAACAACCCTATATATGAATCTAATGGAATAAGCATATGGTTTATAATTATTATTGGTGTGTCTCTGAAGTAGTACTCCTAAGTACTAAAAGTGTGTACATGAGCTAGGGTATGCAATGAATAGAGACTGTGGTGCTTTTCTTTTATAACATTTTTTTCCCCTTTTTTAGTTTTTTTGTTTTTATTAAAAATAAACTCTTCAGGACTTCAGCAAACACTTAACTACTTGAGACATAGCTGTCTCAGATACTTTTGAGAGTGTTATAGCTTGTGTAGGGAGTTGCTGGCATGGTATTATGTAAGCATGCATCTCTTTATTTAAATACATGTACGGTTTGTTAATATGCGGCAAGGACCCCCTCAATTTTGTTGCCCAGGGGCCTCCATAAACCTGATCCAGACCTGATAACCAATGATTTCTATTTGTGAAATATATCTTGTAAACTATTTTAAAAAAAATAGAAATTATGGGTGATAAGTGGAAATGCATCTTCAGCATGGACATAATTGTCCAGACTCTCAGATCTCATGGTAGTCAGCAGTTAAACTGGAGGTGCCATTGAGACAACTGCAGCCAGAGACTTTGGATGATGAGTTCATCCTGAACATTAATTTTTCATTAATTAACAGTGATTTCTATTTATAAAATATAGAACATTTCATTTATAATGATTAATGATGAATGCAAGTTCATCATTAATGATGAATGCAAACAGGACCAGTGGAAATATTCTACCACATTACAACAAATCAATGTATCCCTTCTATGCTAAACTAATATTTGCCCTGCCAGGCGTAAGAAAAGCAAACTTAAAAAACCAGGAATTGAATGTCCTGGTTATTATAGGTCTGATGCCCCTGAGCATACCAGCCCTGGTTCGCAATGGGGACCCACACCCGTCCGTCTGAAATCATGCTTTTTCCTGATACCAGAACCAAGGTTGTACAGCACTATTGCTGGTTTTCAAGCGACCTCACTCCATTAATTACTTAAAGAGATCATAAAAATTGTGTGTATAGTTAGCAGATATTGTTATGTTATTATTTCAACTAGGGCAGGCCCATCTGCTGTATTGCATATGTAAAAATAAGCTGTTGCGACCTACTTAGAACCGAGGGAGTTCTCCAACTCTTAATTGTAATCTAAATGGACAAAATATGTTTTCTGAATATTCTTCTTTTTTTTTTACATTGTATATATATTTTTTATTAGAGCCATAAGCAAATAAGTACACATACAAGACATAGTCATAATATATATACATCATAATAGGTAGGGAGCAGTGGAGGAGAGAGAGTCTTATAAGCAATAAAAATATAACAATATAAAACTGCGCATGTAGGGTACAAAAAAGTCCATACAATGCAGCATTCTGTTCAGAGTTCATTCTCCACACAGGAGGCGGGCCCCCTTAACCATACATATAAGATAAGCACGGTGAGTGGGGGTGTTCATCATTGGTCAGAATGGCCCTTGTTTGAAAGGGACTTTTTCTACCAGCCAGTTTAAAGATCGTCAACTTAACCCTCCCCTTCCATTACCCTAACCCTCTCCGCAGCCTGACCCTAAGCCTTCCCTACCCTCAGCCTAATCCTAAATGTAAACTCTCTGCAGCCTAACCCTAAGACTCCCCTCCCTGTAGCCTAACCCTAAAACTCCCCTCCCCACAGCCTAACACTAAGACTCCCTTCCCCTCAGCCTGACCCTAATATTCCCCTCCCCTCAACCTAACCCTAAAAGTACCCTCGCTGCATCCTAACCCTAAGACTCCTCTTCCTGAAGCTAAACACATGATATCCCTCTCCATAGCCTAACTCTAAGAGTCCCCTTATAAAGTAACTTGTAGTCCCCTTGTACAAAAACCTGTCCAGTGCGGCAGCGGGTTTCTAAAATAATAAATGGGTAATTTGTGCTGGAAAAATGTTACGGTACCCCGGAATTACCTGGACTGAGAACTGGGGTGACCGTGGGTAAGAGGTAGAAATGGTACAGCACATCGGGATTACCCGTACAGAGAACCGGAGTGGCTGTGGGAGAGAAACAGATGGGCAACACCACCTGAGCGCAGAGCCCAAAATTCAGAACTGGTCTTCGCTAGAGCCCCTAATGGTGGGGATAGACTGGAGCTGCAAGGAACTCGTCAGGGTGTGGACCAGAGGAGTCACCCGGGAGATGAGCAGAAGGCAAGAAGGACTAAACAGATAAGTAAATGCAAGAGAAGAAAAAGGGGGAGAAGGCGGATCAGAATGTGACGCAACGGACAGGGGGGAGACAAAACTGGACGGCACAGGACTAACTGAACATAGAGGGGCGAGCACTCAAACAATTACACAAGAAGCTGGGACTCCCCGGAGGGAACAAATGCATACATACAGGGAAAAATGAAAGGAATCTGGGGAGGCTGAGACACTAAGGTGGGAGAGAGAGCAAGAAGGGAACAATGGGATAAACAGGACTGTATAAGCAAGGCATAGGATGGGACTCTCAGTAATCAATGGCACAAAGCATGAGGCAAAGGCACTAGTACAGAGAATAGCAGGTCACAGGCTGACAAACAGACGCTATAACCGGCGCCAAAAAGAAGACAGGGAGGCCCTTATAACCAGTCTGCTGTCCCCTGGGAACGAATAAAGATATGCCACAGCAGAGCACGTGCCAAACACGGAAGCCACGCCATGCGTCTGGTAACTAAAGACGCTGTAGCCAGGGGAGCTGTCGGCAGAGGATTCCCCTAGACGCGCACCATGGGAACAGCAGGTAAGCCGGGCAGCGGGGATAGGACGCGGCTGCAGCTAGCCGTACACGGCATTAGTAACAAATTCAATACACTTACCCATTCTCTGGCAAAATTTTCTAATTTGTGATATTTTCAAAATAGAGACAGGCGAAAATAAGCTTTGGGTTGTCTGTATTTCGGAAATATACTTTTCTTTATGGAGAACACACTCCGGTGGGTGGGTATTGGCATTTAAATTGTACAGTAATGGCTTGGCTAAGCTCTTATGTATTATTATTATTATTATTATTATTATTATTATTAATGTTTATCTATAAGGCACCACATGGTATCCGCATACAGATGCAATAGGACAGCCAATAGTTACATATACAATACAATAATTAACAGAGGGTATAAAATCATAGAATAATGAATACATTGCAATAAATTAACAAAGGGTATAAAATCGTTGAATAAGGAATACAATACAAGTACCATGCAAAAATAAAATGCAGTACAAAAATAGCAGAATATGTATGGAAAATAAAGAAGTAGGATATGCGTGTAGGAGCAGATGAATAAGGAGAGAGATAAAGTGGGAATTAATGAGGACAAGGCAGAGGGAAGATAACAGGAGGGAGGAGGACCCTGCTCATAAGAGCTAACATGCTAAATGGGATAGGGTGACCAGACAGGAGACACAGAGATAAAGATGGGGAGGGCAGATAAGCTTAGGTGGAGGAAGAGTAAGCTAGCCTGAAGAAATGGGTTTTGAGGGAGCCTTTGAAGGATTGGAGGGCGCTAGATTTCCTGATAGGTTGTTCTAATGCAGAGGGGCAGCCCGGGAGAAGTCTTGGATGTGGGAGTGGGTGGTTGTTATTAGGCTGGACTTGAGGCGGCGGTCACCAGCAGAACGGAGTGGATGGGAGGGAGTGTGGATGGAGATAAGGGAGGAGAGGTAGGGAGCAGTGGAGGAGAGAGAGTCTTGTAAGTTGTGGTGAGGAGCTTGAAGAGAATTCTGAAAAGGATGCCGCATTCTAGATTCAGTATTTCGCACAGAAGCAAGAGCAAAGTTCTCTAACCAGTATGGCATCCCAGATTTTACCCTTGTGTGATTTAAAGGGTTTCTAAATCTCCTGTAATGTACGGAAATGCCTTTGTATTTGTAAAGGTCTGGGTGAAAAGAACTAAGGCATTTGAAAAATCGTTTCGTCCCAATAATTTAAGTACCTGACTGGCAGAATGTTGGGCCTAGTGCAGTCCCCACATGTGACCATTCGGGATCTCATGGTTTTCAAAGAGCCAGATACTGTGCGGGGTTCCTTGCTTGATTGTCAATTCATGCATATGAAAATTTTTTCTTCCAATCCAGGGATTGAGTGGATACAATGGAACTACAGATTTGCTAGCATAGGTAGGAAGAGAGAATGAGTGCCATTTAGATTAAATTTATGCATATTATAGTGTCAGACCATCCATGGTGACATTAATAATGTTTTTAAAGCAAGTTCCTCTGGGATCTTTTGTGGGTATGAAAAAAAGAAACCAAGGAACCAGTTTAGAGGAAATATTGCTCAATGGGAATGTTTGCCTATGCCCCCATTAATGTAAACAATCTCTAATATATCTTAGAATCCTTTTATGGCTATAGAATTTGATATTAGAAAAATGAATGCCCCAGCTGTTGCCTACTGCAGTTTGATCAGACTAAAAATGCGGTGGTTGCCCAGCCATATAAAATTCTGAAATTCCTTATTGATTTATTCATCAGTCTCAGTTAATAGTATAGGCAACATCAGTAAGTGGTAAAGCATCTTGGGAAACGTTTCTATCTGTTATGAGGCAGCTCCCTGGGTGTGGAATCAAACTGGAACCAGCTCTTCACTAGGGCCCTTGATGGTGGGGAAAAGCTTGTGTGGCAGGTCACGATCATTGGAAGGCAGACAGAGGTGTAGCTAAGGACTAACAAGAGTGAAGAGATTAACAGTGTTTATTAGTACACACAAGGTAATAGGTAACAGAAAATAGGTGAATAGTCAACTAGGAGCAACTATAAAAATAACAATAAAAACACAGGTAACAAGACCAGATGAACTACAGGCTATAAACACTATGGAGTACAGATACAAACAGGAATCAGAGGAAGCAATAAACACAAAGCAGCAGTAACTTAAAACACAGAGATAAACTGAATACAAAATACAAGAGTGCATAAATATAAGTCCAGACAACAGAGCAGACTATATGAAAGAATACAAGAAACATCCAAATGCAAAGATGGAGAACACAGGGATAAGAATTTGTCCCATAGTGAGATTAAACTCACTGGGCGGGCCCAAGACCATGGTGCCATTACTTATTAGTTGGGATTGGTAAATTTGACTAGAATGGGGTGGGGACTAGCTTAGTTATATAGGTGCTTATGGGAGTAGCTCTCCCTCTTCTTCGCAGATTTCCAGTGAAGCAAGATCCTGTCAGGATAGGAATAAGTGCCTTATACAACTTACATCGTTAAATTGGTTTATTTGCCTTGTCTGTCTGTCATTTACAATCTTTCTTCTCCTTCATCTCCTCAATCTTTTCACCTTTATTTCTTTTGCTTTCTTTTCTATTTTCTTCCTTTTCTTTTCCCATCCCCTTCCCTCCTTTCTTTATTGATAACTGTCTGCTGCGATCATGTCTCGCCCGCGCAGAGCTACTACTCGCCCCGCTCGCCTTAGAGATGCATCTCCTGATGTTATACTGGACACCCCCAGGCCGCGGGGATGTCCGGTGGTCAGAACGGGCCAGCGGGGTGCTCAATCACCATTCCCGGTGTCGCGGCGTCTCCCCGCTGCGATTGCACCACCTACCTCGGCCACGCGGGTTTCGTGCTCTTTGCGGTCGGTCCGTTGGGCGGGGAGGGCGCCATCTTCGGGGACTTCTCTTCCGGCGGCCATCTTGCATGAGGTGTACACTTCAGGTGACGTTCAGGACGAAAGTGTGCCTGACGTCACCATGGCATCAGTGGGGGCTGCATCTGGTGCTCCTCAGGATGCAGCCGCTGCGGTGCCTGCATCGGCCATACCAACTCCTGGTACACAGGTTATGTTCCAAATGGGTCCAGTTCCACAGGAGCAGGTGTCCCTCCAATCCTCTGCAACTGTGATCAGTGGGCATACTGCTGCGCATAACTCTGCTAGTATGTTGGATTCTCATCACTCACCCTGTCAACTTCCTCCTGCACAATACAATATGGGGAATATGTATGGGCCTTGGCCTTCTTCTACACTGTATGACACATTTAATAACCGCGTTTTTTCTTCATCGCCGGCAGACCCTTTAGAGGGCACCAGCTTTCAATACGCGGGACCAATGCTAAGCACTCAGGGAAATGTTAACCCAAGGGGTCAGCTTGATGCTAGGCCATATCACACTAATCAGCACTGGCCTTATTGGCCTGGTACCCCACCTTTTCCAATGCCCTATAGCTCATGGCCTTGGCAGTCACCGATTCCTCCCCCTTCCCCCCTACTACGGGCATCATAATGAGCAGCATAGGTCACGTTCTCCGTTAATTGCCCGGCCGTCGACTGTTGATCCTAATGAGACACAGGTGGTTTCAGGTGTGCGGGATGGCAGTGATAACACAGACAATGTTACTGTTAATAGTGTTTCTGTTCCAGAGTCTCATCTAGCATCACGCAGGCGCAGATCCTCATCCAGCAGGTCAAGAAGAGATATTCAACAGCAGCAGGCCGCTACGCCTGCGGTTGGCACAGACACGCAACTCTTATTGACTACAGCAGAGCCAGTTGAGCAGGGGCCAGGCGCCGTCGCATCCTCCAATAGCAACAGGCGTAGCAGGACCCGCAGTCGTTCCGGAGACACAGCACTTCTGCAATCAGCATCCTCAGCTTCCGCGTCGGCCAGCAATCCTCCAGCAGACCTTTCGGGGGCCAACAACCAATCTGAGGGTGAGTTAGCACTTGATGTGCAAGCTAATGTGGATGATTCTATATCATTGTCTTCGTTTACATCATCATCATCACTGTCATCACACTCATCAGGAAGGCACCATGGTAGACTGCGTAGGGCCATTGAACGCCAGCTTAGGAAGCGGGAGAATCAGCGCAATGCTTCCACGCCCGCACCGACGCCGTTAACATCGCTAGGCATGGTACACTGCGAAAATACGGCCCTATCTAGAGGCGTTCGCCCACAAGCTCGCGAAAAAATTAAGAAGGGACGCTATGTCGATATATTCGCGATAACAGCTGATGGTAGAAAGGCGTTACATGATGCTAAAAAGAGGGGAGGTTCAGGTGAGGATGCTTATCGGACACATAAGCGGTGGTTTTATGCTTGGTGCTCTTTCGCAGAATGCTACCTAGAGACAAGACCTAATGAATATGGTGGTATACTTAGACACCAATACCTGGTTCATGATCTAGCTGTTCGTCACAGGGGCAACGCATGGAGACTCTATGACGAGCAGTTCCGGCGTAAGCGAGACGGGAAAAACAGCTTGCAATTCGAGGTCAAAGACGTTGAATTGTGGCTGGAAGTGACACAACAAACGTCCGAAAGCGTCGGGGAGAATACACCACAAAGGCGGTTTTCAGGGCGCGGCCGCAATAGCGCCCCCTCTGGATCCAAAGCCAAATGCTATGCCTACAACATCATCTCTTGTAATAAGGAGAGGCGTTGCCACTACTTACACGCTTGTCTCCGCTGTAGCGGAAAACATCCTGCGAAAGACTGCACCAGGACATCAGCCTCAGCGTCAGGCCAGCGACCCGCCCCGGGATCTGCTTCTAGGCAAAGCACCCTCCCCAATTAATTTGTGTAAACTAAAGGAATGGCTAAAAAGATACCCGCGGAAGGACATGGCGGATTTCATAGGTCGGGGTTTTGAGTCGGGATTTCGCCTCCCAATAGTTGGGGTGGTTTCCACGGCCCATCCTAGAAACTTGAAATCCGCATCGCAATTCCCAGACATTTTGAAGCAGAAAATTAATAAAGAGGTACAGCTTGGTTGCATGTCAGGCCCATTTAAACAGTCCCCCATTCCTGATTTGGTCTTATCCCCCATAGGCGTGGTCCCTAAAAAAGCCCCAGGGAAGTATCGCCTGATACAACATATGTCCTTCCCATATGGCAGTTCGGTAAATGATGCCATTCCTGAATCAGCTGCTCGCGTAATATACCAGTCCTTCGAAGCAGCTTTACAGTTAGTGCAAGAATTCGGCCAAGGGGCTTTATTAGCCAAAATTGACATAGAGGCGGCATTCAGGCTCCTACCCCTGCATCCCGATTCGTTTAAATACATGGGCTTTAAATTTCAAGGACAAATTTACGTAGATCGATGCCTGCCCATGGGCTGTTCAGTTTCATGTGCCTATTTTGAGGCTTTTAGCTGCTTCTTGCACTGGGCTATTGTCGCGGGCACAGGCCATGCGGGGATTGCCCACTACCTGGATGATTTCCTCGTAGTGGGTTCTCCCCAATCTAGATTGTGCGCAGAGGTTCTTTTTTCCATTAAGTCACTTTTCTTTTCCTTGGGTGTCCCTATTGCCCATGACAAGACTGAAGGGCCTACTACCAGATTAACCTTCCTAGGTATAGAGATTGACACCCAAGAAGGCCTCTGTAGACTCCCATTGGATAAAATTAAACAACTACACTCCCACATTCAAAAAGCTGCCAATTCCAAAACGATAACTTTACGCCAGGTGCAGTCCCTCATGGGTTCTCTCAGGTTTGCCTGTAGAGTAATCCCTCTTGGAAAAATATTTTGCAGGCGTTTAGAGCGCGTGGTAGCAGGATTGAAGAAGCCGCATGAGTGGGTCCGATTTGTTTCCAGAGCATTGCAGGGTTGGGCTAGATTGCAGCCAGCTTCGCCGGATCATAGACGTCCCATAACAATTAATATGTTACGTAGCTTAATGGACAAATTACCCTCTCTTACTCACGATCACTATGAAGCCTTGTTGTTTGGAGTTGCGTTTGCTTTTGCGTTCGCTGGTGCCTTCCGCGTGAGTGAGTTGGTTGCCTCTTCCAAATTTGCTCTAGGATCCGGCCTCCTTGCCAATAACGTTGTTTTCTTCAAGGATGCGGTTCATTGCCGAATACACAAGGGTAAGACAGACCAGGTGGGCAGGGGTCGTTGGGTTATTTTAAATACACACGAATGTCAAAGGATATGCCCAGTGACATTGGGTCAGGAATTTCACAAGATTAGACCTCCTGCCCCCCTGGTTTGGCTTTCCCACAAAACGGGCGCACCTTTAACAGTTTTCCAGTTTAGAGTTATATTTAACAAATGTTTGCAAGCAGCAGGTTTTTCACCTCTGGATTATGGGACGCATTCATTCCGGATTGGCGCAGCTTCGTCAGCTGCCGCAGCGGGCGCTTCTGCAGAATACATCAGGCAGTTGGGCAGGTGGAAGTCGCCAGTCTTCAGGAAATACATTCGCCCGATTCCAGAGGACGCCTGTTAGCTTTGGTTCTTAGTTAGCATGCTCCCTTCTCTGCTCCTCCCCTCCCTGCTGCGCTTTGGACAGGTTCCCCGGGCCAGCCGGGGAGCTGCTTGCTGCATTTGAGTGCAGAAGCGTCAAGGGATTTTTTCTCAATTTTCCCTCGGGGCAGCAAGTAGTTTCCCCTAACATTTTATAGAAAAGAACCCGTTGTGATATTGAGTTTTTCACCTTCACCCATTGCACAGCACCCCTGTTTACCTTAGTTACTCATAGTTGTAGCTGCCATTGCCCCTTTGCGGACATGGAAATGTATGTTTAACATTTTGCTAACACTGTCATCCCCCCCCCCTTCCCCATTTTATTACAGCTTCCGCGGCACCCAGGAAGGTTGCCTGGGTCATTGGCCACTCCTCTGTCTATTGGGCAAGAGTGTATTGTGAGACGGTAGGACAAAGGGATTTGGCTGGATTTGTGGTAAAATGGTTAGGTTGGAGAGGAATGCAATGGCCCTCCTTGTTAGACTTTGTTGCATGACAGATATTACTGAAGGGGGAACCTGAGGTCATAGTCATACATTTGTCGGGCAATGACATTGGACGTATTCCGGGACTTACCTTAATGACATCTATATGGTTTGATTTAGGTTTAGCTTTTGATTGGTGGCCTAATATCAAGTGGGTATGGTCGGAGTGTCTCCCTCGTCGTGTTTGGAAATATTCAATGAATGGTCTGGCAATGGACGGAGTCCGGAGAAAATTGAATCATTTCGTTAAGGTTTTTGTGGAGCAGAAAGGTGGTTCAGTTGTTGCGCATCCGGGTTTTAAATTTGACAAGCTACATCCTTATTGTACAGACGTGGTTCATCTGACTGACGAGGGTCTGGCTTTATTTGTTAAGGACATATTTGATTGTTTAGAGAGTTTAAGTTAGTTGATGGTGGCGGCACCGGTTTTAGGTTTCGGTGTTGGCGATGAGCAGGTAAATTGTGAATTTGGTTATTTGAATTATTTTGTCTGATTGTTGAGCGAAATTTTCTCTACCTTTAGCGCAAGTGTTAGTTGAGCCGAGACGGTAAACCGGGAGCCGGTAAAGTATTATTTTCTCAGTCGTATATAAGGATCGACTTCGAGCCGAGACTTGCCGCAGACGGGTGGTCTCTCATTCCGTTCCCGTGTGACATTCAGGCCGTATGAGGCAGAAAGTGAGCGCAAAGGAGAGCGCCTGAGCTAAAGATCGAATTGTGATTTGTTTACATGCATTTCATTTGATGTATCATTTTCATTGTTGATTATCTTGTGTCTCATGTTAATATTGATACAAAGTATTTGCTTCATTTGGCCTCCATCATTGACAGGTAGTTAAAGTTAATTATAATGAATTAATAAAATGTATTAGTTAGACCCAATACTGGAGTTGTGTATTGATTTTTATTAATGGTGAAGTTTAGGGGAATGGCACCATGGGCTTGGGTGTAGACCATGTGAAGTTTAACAATGAATACATGAACAGAAAGCAGCTGGTATACATGGCACAAGGGCATAACAAGCAGGAGATCAGAGAGCACCAGAAACAAAGGATAACAACTAATGACTAAGGACCAGAAAACTACTCAGCGAGAGGATGTCCTATTAGTGCATGTTGATAACAGCAGCCCCTACAGGCAGGTCAGTATAATGTCCATGTTGCACACAATAATCCAAGGGCTAGATTTACTAAGCTGCGAGATAGGAAAAGTGGAGATGTTGTCCTTAGAAACTAATCAGATTCAAGCTTGCATTTTCATATTACACACTAGAACATGTCAGCTAGAATCTGACTGGTTGCTATGGGGAACATCTCCACTTTTCCTTTCCCACAGCTTAGTAAATCTGGCCCCAATACTGTCCCCAGGGGCAAGACAGGATACTACACCTCCACAAGGTATAACATTATCTTAATTAAGTTGGCCCTTCCCAAGTACAACAATATTAAATGTTTCCAAGAAGAATGCTCACTCTTATCATATTGAGACAGGGTCCTGTGGTCATTGGGTAAACTAAATGTATTGCTGATTCTAAATAAGGTATATAGTACAGGGCCATCTTTTCCACTGGGCACAATAGGCAGGTTCCCAGGGCCCCATGAGTCTTGGGGCCCTTGTGCACTGCTATTTTGGCCAAGCATTTTCAAAACGACAGTCCTGGATTTCCATTGGGGAGCTGGGGTAATCCTGACTGGCTGCCAGTGGCTGCTCCACCCCTTATTGAAATGATCAGAGCCTTCACTTAAATCCCGGGCTCCAAGTGGTGGCTCAGACCCTTGTTCAAGCAATGCAAAAGGCTGATGGGACATACAAGGAGGTGGCAGAAGGGTGGCTGCACAAACATAAGGAGGGGGACTGATGGGTAGCTGGACACACAAGGAAGAAAGTTAGGCACAAATGGGGAAGTTTGAACAAGCAAGAAGGGGCAAAAGTGTGAAGGATGGCACAGTGTAATGATAAAGGGGTAACACTAATCATGAATGGGCAACAGGGTGCTCAGGGGCCCGTGTGCACTGCACACCCTGCACCCATTATAGATACGCCTATGACAGGGTGATGAAGAAGCAGTGTGATAAATTATTTATATGCTAAAATGATTGTTTTTTTCAAAACTTATAATGTTTAAAGGTTTTGGTTTCATTTTTATTCCAGTGAATTGGTCGGTAGGGGCCCCTGAGCAATGCTTTGTGCAGGGCTTACAATACTCTTAAGATGGCCCTGATATAGTATAGTATAAATGTATTTGATAAATTCTGAAAAAGTATGGCAGAAGGCTCTGATCTCAAGATCCCCTGAAAGTACATCAGCAATTCTTTATTAAAAGCTTTTTCATCAACTAAGCTCAAAAGCCGGTCAGTTGTTTTTTCCAGCAATTCCACCACTGTTACAGCAAGCACTGTGCGGACACCCTTCACAAAGAATCTGTTGTGTACAAAGCCCAGCTTGAGAAAGAGCCACAACAGACTTTAAAACATGTCAGAGGTGAGCTTGAAATCCACTACTGACTTCTCTCCACCTGACAGTCTTTATCCTACAATTCAGCTCAGGACATCACACAGAGGGCACCTCATATCCCGAGCTGCGGGCCCCTTGAGAACCAGACTACCCACAAAGTCAGACTGCATTACACCAGGGATAATCTGGTATGGGGAAAGGGAGACCACAGGGATCGGTATTATATGTGTGTTTTATGATAGGAGGATTTTGGGCCGTATTCAGAGATCCGTTTTTTCTCCATTTTCCATGTGTATTTTTAGGTACATTTCAACTGCACATGCGTAGTAACTTTATTTACACAGCTCACGTAGACTACACGCGCGGAAGTGCCTCACGGACGGACTTGTGAATTGCAAGTGGGTAAATACGCAAACTCCCACGGAAAAATACGCGCAGAGGAATTTACATAGAAATGGACGGGGGGCATTTAAACGAAGGGAAGTGGGCGTGATTATACAGATACGCACGGACAGAGGACACATACGTTCCACGGAAATGACCACGGAAAGTAACAGCTGGTCTATGTGTGGCACCCCTGCACTTTTGGTCCAAAAGTGTAGGGTACGCAATGAGGCTTGATTAATTGCAGAGCAGCGTGAGAGGAGAGAGTCAGCACAGGGGCCGTTGCTTGGCAACGGCCAATAAACAGAGGCGCGTGCTGTGCGGCGCGTGATGCCTCTAGAAGCTTCAGTTGTGTGGTGCGCGAGGCTGCTGTGTGAGAGTGTTGGCGAGCAGTTGAGGACGGCAGTTGGTGTGAGGAGGCAGTGAAGGAAGTCAAAAGTGAGTGGCAAGCAGAGGAAAAAAGTGTCAGCGACGGTGAACGGAGCGGGGTGAGCAGAACAGTGCAAGAGAGAGAGCCAGAGAGTCGGAGGAGAGTGTGACAACGATAAGGGGAGCAGCTGAGGGGGTGATTGCTGGAGGTATTGACGGAGCTGAGGAGGAGATAACAGAACTGCAGAGCGGAGAGAAGGTGCTGAGTGCTGGGGAGAGCATTAGAGGTATCAGAGACAGCGGAGAAACGGTGCTGACAGCGGGAGGTATTGAATCAGAGAGAGGGCTGGTAAAAACGGAGCAGCCAAAAAGAGTGTGACAGCGAAGCTACCAGGAGAGAGTGAGAGGTGTAAGAGAGCAGCTGAGAGAAAGAGGAATCAGAGGAGACGGTGAGACAGTCAGAAAGGAAAAGAAAGAAGTGAGGTTTTGACAGAGACTAGGCACTAAAGGCTGTGGCGATAGCAGAGAAGGTGCGGAGAAGGTGCTGTTTTATTGTAGGAGGCAACGGAGGGGTTGGGCAAGAGCTGGAGAAGGTGCTGTGAGTGAGAAAACATTGGATGTGCTTAAAAGGTGTAAAGAAAGTGATGGTGGACAGAGAAAGGATTAAAGGTTACATCTGATTTATTAGGACAGTTCAGAAGTGTATGGTACAAAATGAGAAAGATTCTAGAAGATACTAAAAACTGAACTGAGACATTAATGTTCCTTAGGAGTATACTTTAATGACAATTGGGCAGATAATAAATAATAGTACAGACTATTAAGAATTTTTATTGTTGTAAAGTTCATAAAAAATTCTCAAAACTAATTAGACTGTATTTTTAGTTTGAAAAGTGGAACGCTTAGTACTATGTAAAATGTTTGCATTGGTTTTTCCTTCACTGTTTTAAAGATACAATAGGCATATTGCATTTGCGCAGACTGCTTCTAATGTTTATACCTTATTTATATGTAATAATATAGAAGTATTACAACATTTTTGAATATTGCAACTATTGATTGTAACCAATTTAACGTGCAAGATTTTGAAAGTATTGTATGAAATACATTTGTGAGATTTGTTACATTGAATTGAAATTGTCATTTATGCTCTGTTCAACAATTCGGAATAAGTTTTCTGCTGATCTATAAACAAATTTCAGAGTCTACTTACATTGCTTACACCTCTCTGCAATCCATCCACCATCTACGTTATTAAATCTGTAGCCCCCGGTTATCACACCCGCAGCTGGGCCGAAAATAAAATGTAGTAAGGTAGCTTCCGATGAATCTGAGTGAACTGAGCCTTGCTCCTCTGGACCTCCAGAGCGGGATCAGGAAATGCAGAGACTGTAGTATTATCGGTCCTGATAGGACCATATTGCTTCATTAGGCGCAGGATAGCGTTTCGATCTTTATAGTGCAAAAATTTAGCTATGATTGTGCAAGGGGCCGCACCTGGAGTGGGGCCCTGCAATGAAATCCTGTGTGCTCACTCCACAGCGAAGTGGGAAAAAAAAGACCTCTTTACTGAATTCCTTCAACAACAGGTTTTCCATATAAGACTCCGGTTGTTGACCCTCAAAGCGTAAGTTTTTTCTTCTTAGCCTCCCTTTAGGGTAGCTTAGATTTGCAGGTGTGGAATTGTTCCTTGAGTTGGGCCACATTGCTTTTAAGTGGGTAATTGTTTCCTCCAGGGCCGAGACTCCACCTACCCCACCCTCTCCATTGTGTGCTGTAGGTCCTGCCACTATAGTGAGATATCACCTTTTCTCACAGGTTGTGATCACAAGGAGCACTTGTTGCAGGGTGGGATAGTTGCCAGGATATGGAGGGAAGTTGCTTTACAGAGGTTCCAAGATCGGGGGACTTGGCGCAGGTGCCGGTTCAGAGTTGCTGGTAAAGTGTCTACTAAAGCGTTCCAATCTGGCGGCAGCTGTCATAGAATAGTTATGTTTACCCATTTGTGCCCAAGATAGCAAGGCCAAGTTGATATGGAAGAATACAAGTTGTAGAGAGGCAGGTTAATGGTACTGATTCCTTGTAGATGGTACCGATGTGTTCAGTGTGTACAAGAGCAGGTACCAGGAAGCAGTGGAGACAGAATGCAAAGCACTGAGTAGAGCACACAAAAGTTTTTTAATAGCTTTATATGGAATGGATAGTGGCTTGAGTGTCCAATATTGCTTTAAGGGACTTCAGGAAATCCTAGCTGAGGAGCTGGGCTCTCTAGGGAGAGATATCACAGATAGATGTTGCCTGAATGTGCTGCTATTCACTGTATGTAGAGGAAGTCCAGTTCTTGAGTGCAGAGATATGATGCAGCTGAGTCAGCAAGCGCACCAGGTCCTTACCCTCCTTGCAGCATGTAAATGGGGTCCAGATTCCAGCTACTTAAAATGGCGTCTTTTTGCACCAAACAGATAGTGCATCCAGGGTCCGGTCCACCGGGACAGATATACTCCACCACAAACAGCCCCAGGCATGTGGGGCAGGTTCAGGGGTTAATGGCCCACTGAGGACTGCTCCACAATTCTGCCGGAGGCAGCGCGGGGGGCAAAGAGCTCAGAGTATAGGGAAGGCCATTCCGGAGATGCACCGCTACATCACAGTTTCTTCAGCCAGTGGGGAACCCAGCAGCAACTTGGCAAATAGGAGAGGTGACAGCTACTGGGTGCAGGGACACATATGCTAGTCGTGGCGTTCATCCTTATCTTTGGTAAACCATAAGTATCTTTTCTGAAAAATGTCTTTTTTTTTTGTTCTCCATTGCATCTACTAGGTGATTTTCTGAGTTGGGCACTTTCCTATAAAACTGCTTTTTTAGTCACTGTGGACTATCCTGTCCTTCCAGCCTAAGGTGGTAGTAAGGTCCCACATAAATCAGGAAATTATCATACCTGTTTTCAGCTCTTCTGAAAGACAGAATCTTCTGGAAAATTTGGACATGTTAAAGATCCTTAAGACTTATCTTGATAGAATAGCGAGTATTCGTAAGAGATTTATGCTTCTGCTGGAGATATTTCAGACTGTTGTCTGTACTTTCAGTTTTGAAGTATATTTTTTTGCCCAGTGGCCCTTTTTTGTATTTCTATAATTACTGGAGCTCAGCAGATGTTGCAGGGAGGAGGAGCAAACCAATTAAGTGCCCACTCCTTCCAGGCCCTATCAACCCCATTGTCAGTGTCCCCCCAGAGGGAATCAGAGAAAGGGATTTACCTGTAAGTACCAAAATCCTCTTTTCTTGTGCGTGTCTCAGAGGGCATATATAGAAGGGGCATAGTGGTTAAACTAGGGCAAGACTTTGTTTTTCAGTCTATTTAAAAAAAAAAACAAAAAACTGTTACTAAACTAAAGACCAGGCACAAGGCAGTCAAATATAGGATTAATTAGGGAGCCGATGCACCCACTTTAGCCTGCCCCTGGGGGTGAAAGATGTTAGAGGTAAAGAAAATGTTAAAAATCAGATTGGTTAAACATTTTCTATTGTATGTCTCATTTATGGTAGATAAGATTAATAATCTTTCAGTGTTTTTATTTGTGACAAAGTATTATATTTATTTTACATCTCCTAGGAAATTAGCTGTAAAAGATCGGTTGCTGGCCACAGTACATTTTCAGAATCTTCTGGAACACCTGGATACGCAGTATTGTCGATTTACACAGAGCGAAGAAATATTACAGAAACACAACTTCTGGAGGTTTAAGTCTAATGTACAGGTAACTATAAGTGCTTAACTTTCTTCTTAACTGCACAGTTATGCAGCAAGACAGCAAGCGCTCAGGTATTCCTCTTATCTGGTAAGTCAAGTATGTGTGGTTCAACCAATCAGCTATTTGCCAACACTATTTACAACACTACATGATAATTGGGATGATATATTGGTTATTCATTCATTCATTCATTCAATGCGTTTATATAGCACCATCAGACTATACAGCACTCTTACAATTTTACAACTGGATGGGTAAGAGGGCCCTGATACATAGTGCAATGCTATATATCACAATGGCCAGTCAGGTTGTATGGAAAGAAAAAAGTGTCCAGGTTTGTCTGATAAAGCGGACTTGCGCTAAAAGAGCATTTTGCAAGAAAAATCAGTCTAGCTGCATGCAATATAGACTGTAAGAGGGTCATTTTATATTTGAGAGTCCGATAAGGAGAGAATTGCAATAATCACTGCAGGAGATGTTTAATGCATGAATGAGCGTTTTTGCAGTGTCTTATGTGAGGTATATGCGTATTCTGGAAATGTTTCTTAATGAATTTGGAGACAGATTTTATTTTGGGAACAAAGGACAGTTCACAGTCAAGGTCAGTAAGATAAAATGGCACAGAGACATTCAATAACACGGCCCAATACAGTTGGTGAAAAATAAGGTGTGGATAGGCACATGATGGGGATGCAATCCAGTCCTTGCAATCCAGTCCTTGCAATCCAGTCCTTGCAATCCAGTCCTTGCAATCCAGTCCTTGCAATCCAGTCCTTGCAATCCAGTCCTTGCAATCCAGTCCTTGCAATCCAGTCCTTGCAATCCAGTCCTTGCAATCCAGTCCTTGCAATCCAGTCCTTGCAATCCAGTCCTTGCAATCCAGTCCTTGCAATCCAGTCCTTGCAATCCAGTCCTTGCAATCCAGTCCTTGCAATCCAGTCCTTGCAATCCAGTCCTTGCAATCCAGTCCTTGCAATCCAGTCCTTGCAATCCAGTCCTTGCAATCCAGTCCTTGCAATCCAGTCCTTGCAATCCAGTCCTTGCAATCCAGTCCTTGCAATCCAGTCCTTGCAATCCAGTCCTTGCAATCCAGTCCTTGCAATCCAGTCCTTGCAATCCAGTCCTTGCAATCCAGTCCTTGCAATCCAGTCCTTGCAATCCAGTCCTTGCAATCCAGTCCTTGCAATCCAGTCCTTGCAATCCAGTCCTTGCAATCCAGTCCTTGCAATCCAGTCCTTGCAATCCAGTCCTTGCAATCCAGTCCTTGCAATCCAGTCCTTGCAATCCAGTCCTTGCAATCCAGTCCTTGCAATCCAGTCCTTGCAATCCAGTCCTTGCAATCCAGTCCTTGCAATCCAGTCCTTGCAATCCAGTCCTTGCAATCCAGTCCTTGCAATCCAGTCCTTGCAATCCAGTCCTTGCAATCCAGTCCTTGCAATCCAGTCCTTGCAATCCAGTCCTTGCAATCCAGTCCTTGCAATCCAGTCCTTGCAATCCAGTCCTTGCAATCCAGTCCTTGCAATCCAGTCCTTGCAATCCAGTCCTTGCAATCCAGTCCTTGCAATCCAGTCCTTGCAATCCAGTCCTTGCAATCCAGTCCTTGCAATCCAGTCCTTGCAATCCAGTCCTTGCAATCCAGTCCTTGCAATCCAGTCCTTGCAATCCAGTCCTTGCAATCCAGTCCTTGCAATCCAGTCCTTGCAATCCAGTCCTTGCAATCCAGTCCTTGCAATCCAGTCCTTGCAATCCAGTCCTTGCAATCCAGTCCTTGCAATCCAGTCCTTGCAATCCAGTCCTTGCAATCCAGTCCTTGCAATCCAGTCCTTGCAATCCAGTCCTTGCAATCCAGTCCTTGCAATCCAGTCCTTGCAATCCAGTCCTTGCAATCCAGTCCTTGCAATCCAGTCCTTGCAATCCAGTCCTTGCAATCCAGTCCTTGCAATCCAGTCCTTGCAATCCAGTCCTTGCAATCCAGTCCTTGCAATCCAGTCCTTGCAATCCAGTCCTTGCAATCCAGTCCTTGCAATCCAGTCCTTGCAATCCAGTCCTTGCAATCCAGTCCTTGCAATCCAGTCCTTGCAATCCAGTCCTTGCAATCCAGTCCTTGCAATCCAGTCCTTGCAATCCAGTCCTTGCAATCCAGTCCTTGCAATCCAGTCCTTGCAATCCAGTCCTTGCAATCCAGTCCTTGCAATCCAGTCCTTGCAATCCAGTCCTTGCAATCCAGTCCTTGCAATCCAGTCCTTGCAATCCAGTCCTTGCAATCCAGTCCTTGCAATCCAGTCCTTGCAATCCAGTCCTTGCAATCCAGTCCTTGCAATCCAGTCCTTGCAATCCAGTCCTTGCAATCCAGTCCTTGCAATCCAGTCCTTGCAATCCAGTCCTTGCAATCCAGTCCTTGCAATCCAGTCCTTGCAATCCAGTCCTTGCAATCCAGTCCTTGCAATCCAGTCCTTGCAATCCAGTCCTTGCAATCCAGTCCTTGCAATCCAGTCCTTGCAATCCAGTCCTTGCAATCCAGTCCTTGCAATCCAGTCCTTGCAATCCAGTCCTTGCAATCCAGTCCTTGCAATCCAGTCCTTGCAATCCAGTCCTTGCAATCCAGTCCTTGCAATCCAGTCCTTGCAATCCAGTCCTTGCAATCCAGTCCTTGCAATCCAGTCCTTGCAATCCAGTCCTTGCAATCCAGTCCTTGCAATCCAGTCCTTGCAATCCAGTCCTTGCAATCCAGTCCTTGCAATCCAGTCCTTGCAATCCAGTCCTTGCAATCCAGTCCTTGCAATCCAGTCCTTGCAATCCAGTCCTTGCAATCCAGTCCTTGCAATCCAGTCCTTGCAATCCAGTCCTTGCAATCCAGTCCTTGCAATCCAGTCCTTGCAATCCAGTCCTTGCAATCCAGTCCTTGCAATCCAGTCCTTGCAATCCAGTCCTTGCAATCCAGTCCTTGCAATCCAGTCCTTGCAATCCAGTCCTTGCAATCCAGTCCTTGCAATCCAGTCCTTGCAATCCAGTCCTTGCAATCCAGTCCTTGCAATCCAGTCCTTGCAATCCAGTCCTTGCAATCCAGTCCTTGCAATCCAGTCCTTGCAATCCAGTCCTTGCAATCCAGTCCTTGCAATCCAGTCCTTGCAATCCAGTCCTTGCAATCCAGTCCTTGCAATCCAGTCCTTGCAATCCAGTCCTTGCAATCCAGTCCTTGCAATCCAGTCCTTGCAATCCAGTCCTTGCAATCCAGTCCTTGCAATCCAGTCCTTGCAATCCAGTCCTTGCAATCCAGTCCTTGCAATCCAGTCCTTGCAATCCAGTCCTTGCAATCCAGTCCTTGCAATCCAGTCCTTGCAATCCAGTCCTTGCAATCCAGTCCTTGCAATCCAGTCCTTGCAATCCAGTCCTTGCAATCCAGTCCTTGCAATCCAGTCCTTGCAATCCAGTCCTTGCAATCCAGTCCTTGCAATCCAGTCCTTGCAATCCAGTCCTTGCAATCCAGTCCTTGCAATCCAGTCCTTGCAATCCAGTCCTTGCAATCCAGTCCTTGCAATCCAGTCCTTGCAATCCAGTCCTTGCAATCCAGTCCTTGCAATCCAGTCCTTGCAATCCAGTCCTTGCAATCCAGTCCTTGCAATCCAGTCCTTGCAATCCAGTCCTTGCAATCCAGTCCTTGCAATCCAGTCCTTGCAATCCAGTCCTTGCAATCCAGTCCTTGCAATCCAGTCCTTGCAATCCAGTCCTTGCAATCCAGTCCTTGCAATCCAGTCCTTGCAATCCAGTCCTTGCAATCCAGTCCTTGCAATCCAGTCCTTGCAATCCAGTCCTTGCAATCCAGTCCTTGCAATCCAGTCCTTGCAATCCAGTCCTTGCAATCCAGTCCTTGCAATCCAGTCCTTGCAATCCAGTCCTTGCAATCCAGTCCTTGCAATCCAGTCCTTGCAATCCAGTCCTTGCAATCCAGTCCTTGCAATCCAGTCCTTGCAATCCAGTCCTTGCAATCCAGTCCTTGCAATCCAGTCCTTGCAATCCAGTCCTTGCAATCCAGTCCTTGCAATCCAGTCCTTGCAATCCAGTCCTTGCAATCCAGTCCTTGCAATCCAGTCCTTGCAATCCAGTCCTTGCAATCCAGTCCTTGCAATCCAGTCCTTGCAATCCAGTCCTTGCAATCCAGTCCTTGCAATCCAGTCCTTGCAATCCAGTCCTTGCAATCCAGTCCTTGCAATCCAGTCCTTGCAATCCAGTCCTTGCAATCCAGTCCTTGCAATCCAGTCCTTGCAATCCAGTCCTTGCAATCCAGTCCTTGCAATCCAGTCCTTGCAATCCAGTCCTTGCAATCCAGTCCTTGCAATCCAGTCCTTGCAATCCAGTCCTTGCAATCCAGTCCTTGCAATCCAGTCCTTGCAATCCAGTCCTTGCAATCCAGTCCTTGCAATCCAGTCCTTGCAATCCAGTCCTTGCAATCCAGTCCTTGCAATCCAGTCCTTGCAATCCAGTCCTTGCAATCCAGTCCTTGCAATCCAGTCCTTGCAATCCAGTCCTTGCAATCCAGTCCTTGCAATCCAGTCCTTGCAATCCAGTCCTTGCAATCCAGTCCTTGCAATCCAGTCCTTGCAATCCAGTCCTTGCAATCCAGTCCTTGCAATCCAGTCCTTGCAATCCAGTCCTTGCAATCCAGTCCTTGCAATCCAGTCCTTGCAATCCAGTCCTTGCAATCCAGTCCTTGCAATCCAGTCCTTGCAATCCAGTCCTTGCAATCCAGTCCTTGCAATCCAGTCCTTGCAATCCAGTCCTTGCAATCCAGTCCTTGCAATCCAGTCCTTGCAATCCAGTCCTTGCAATCCAGTCCTTGCAATCCAGTCCTTGCAATCCAGTCCTTGCAATCCAGTCCTTGCAATCCAGTCCTTGCAATCCAGTCCTTGCAATCCAGTCCTTGCAATCCAGTCCTTGCAATCCAGTCCTTGCAATCCAGTCCTTGCAATCCAGTCCTTGCAATCCAGTCCTTGCAATCCAGTCCTTGCAATCCAGTCCTTGCAATCCAGTCCTTGCAATCCAGTCCTTGCAATCCAGTCCTTGCAATCCAGTCCTTGCAATCCAGTCCTTGCAATCCAGTCCTTGCAATCCAGTCCTTGCAATCCAGTCCTTGCAATCCAGTCCTTGCAATCCAGTCCTTGCAATCCAGTCCTTGCAATCCAGTCCTTGCAATCCAGTCCTTGCAATCCAGTCCTTGCAATCCAGTCCTTGCAATCCAGTCCTTGCAATCCAGTCCTTGCAATCCAGTCCTTGCAATCCAGTCCTTGCAATCCAGTCCTTGCAATCCAGTCCTTGCAATCCAGTCCTTGCAATCCAGTCCTTGCAATCCAGTCCTGTAGTCCAGTCCTGCAATCCAGTCCTGCAGTTCAGTCCTGCAATCCAGTCCTGCAATCCAGTCCTGCAGTCCAGTCCTGCAGTCCAGTCCTGCAATCCAGTCCCGGAGATCTACCCGACTTCAGTCCGTGGTTCTTCTTGATCCCTATGTGCAAGCATTACCTGAGGGCCCCCTGTTTCATCTTTAGAACCCTGACTCCGCCCTCTCTCCAACCCACAGTTGTCCCCGAAACTACCAAGGCCGTGATAGCATCGTAGCGTAACATATGGCGAGCGCATGTGCGCTGCCAGAAAAACAGACTTCCGCAAGCCCCGTTAGTAATTTAGGATCTGGCCCATTATCAGGTTCTGGTAATTTATGATTTGAAGGACTGAAATCACTGCCCGCACCTCCACCACTATGATATCTACATTAAGCAGCACTCTTTGTTCTAAAGTCAGCTTAGGCATTATAATTTCCTCTAAAATATGTTGAAGTTCTGCAAAATTGAGTTATTTGGTGTTGCAGTATAAACAGTTTTTTATAATACAAATGGAACTGATGAAATCGGAAAATCTTATTTCGGTTTCTCTCACATGAGTGTGTGAAGTCTAATTTGGAGATGTGTCTTTAATATCTCCAAAACTCAAAGCTATACCTCCTATGACCATACATCACAGAAACAATAACATCAAGTATGCACTAATGCAGCAGAACTCTAGTAAAGTCCTAACCTCGGACCTAGAAGAAGCAGCGATTAGATGCTGGCTGTGTGGCAAGCACCGGTATGCTGATGGAGCACGTCCAAGAAAAATGCACTAGCAGAGTTTGGGGGCCGTATTCAGAGATCCGTTTTCACGGCGAGTCCTGTGCATATTTTTAGGATCGGACCAATTGCGCATGCGTAGTAACTTTATTTACGTAGTTAGACTATACGTACGAAAGTGCCTTTTGGGTGGAGTTGTGAAACGCACAATGCGACGCAAAAATACAAATAGGAGGGGGGAGGCATTTAAATGAAGGAAAGTGGGTGCGACTATCATGAATCGTACGCACGGAGGACATATACGCACAGGAATGCACTCGGAAACTTACAAGTCGTCTATGGCGGCGGAAGTCTCTGAGAGCACAGCCGAGAGAGGGGAGTGTCGTGCTTGTGAGGGGGTTGGGCCTGCACTGGCCATGCATATAATTGCGGTCCGATCGCCACACGGATCTCTGAATACGGCCCTGGATCGGGGGACTAAAGAATGCAGACTGGAGGCACCAAACTGACGTGTTTCAGGTACAGCTTTTTTTCAAAGTGGTAGATTGTAGCTGTGTGAACGAAGACTTTAAACCCCTATTAGATAAGCCCTCCGCAAGCGACATAATGGCTGAAATGATATAGTGTATGATGCTTAGAAGCAATGTAGTATCATAGATTCTTTATGTGCATATATTAAGATCACCAAAAATCAACAATAAAAGTCAGTAATTAAAATACACTCTAAGAAATATTATGTAATTATAAAATGCTTGTGGGTTATGTGAAAAAAGTAATAATCAAGTAAAAAAAATATGAAAATATTTGACGCAGATCTTTCAGTCAAATATATTTATTAATGCAATTAGTAGACATCAGCATTAACTGTATTAAGTAGATTGCTGTGATTTATATGACATTGTGATCATTTCCTGGCTTGTACATGTAATAATATATAATAGACATATTATATAGTCATTTAAATGTTAATAGTAGATCTCCATAGATATGATGTAAGGATAAGTGGATATGCCTTAAATGATGTATCACATAGAAAAACATTAAGGATTTTTCCCACCAAATGATCACAATCATCATCCCTGTAATATACTAATTACATTGGTCCTCATGCTAATTAGATCACTAAATATTTTTGATTATTTTTTGATTCTGGTCACCACATTTTTTCTGTCTATCAAAGTGTTGGCAGACAGCATGATCTTATGGTTATCTGTTGCTAAGTTACTTTCTGCAAAAGAAGCAGACCACATAACTTAGTTAGGACTCCTAAGTACTTGTGCGGCTGCTAAGGGATTCAGCCGCCTCCTTTGCTGAAAATTTGTTTCAGAGGGTAAGCAAAAGACACAATCGCGTCTCTTAGCAAGTGATGCCACAGCACCCTGATTAGGCACACCACCCTGATAATGAGACATTGAAAAATCATCACTCAGTATGTTACAGTCAGCCAGGAGGATTCTCACCAGGGCGCGGAGTCTGTACCAGCACCAGGTCTTCGCTAGAGCCTCTGATGGTGAGGATAGTCTGGGCTGCTGGTCTAGTAGGTCGCGGCACCCGGCGATAGCCCTCAAGGGGTACTGCAGCGAAGGTGCCTGCACTGGAACCGACTGGTAAGCAGGAACTCAGACACAACTGTGATTCTGCCGGAACCCTTGCACAACAAGAAAACAGTAGGCATACAAGATGTTAAGCAGGAATCCAGGCATACAGGAAACTGCTGGAACCCACAGACCAGATACAGAACTGAGCAGGGTAAGTATGCAGGGAAACAGCAGGAGGTGGCTACAATGTTGTAAACAGTGCACCACAGACAGAGTCCGATGGACTGACTCACTCCAGGCACTACACACTGGAGATGGACACAGTGGAGATAGAAACAGAAGAGCTACACAAGGTGAGATGGAGAACACCAAGAGACTAGCACTAGGACCCAGGGCTTGGATCAGCAAGCTGCAATGAAACCACACAGTCACTGAGAGGAGACAAACACAATGGCTACTACAGACTGTGGGATGGAAAGAGCAGCAAATCTAAACCACGCTGTGAGGATAACCCCTCACCCTGGGTTTACTAGGAAACTTGGAATGAAACATTCTTTTTATTCTTTCAGCATGCACATCCCTAGCAGGGACCCAGGACCGTTCCTCTGGACCATAACCCTTCCAATGTATCAAATAATGAAGTTGGCCTTGCACCCATTTGGAGTCCAGAATGTCTTCCACAATATATTCTTCATGACCATCAATGACCACAGGAGCCGGTTTGGTGGGTGAGACCACCCCAAATCTTCTAGATGTGTGAACTGGTTTCAAGAGCGATACATGGAAGGTGTTAGGAATTCTTAAATTTTTTGGAAGCTGAAGTCGGAACGCCACAGGGTTTATTTTTTTGATGATCTTGAATGGACCAATAAAGCGAGGTCCTAGCTTGGCCGAGGGTTGTCTGATCCTGATGTTTTTAGTAGATAGCCATACTTTGTCCCCCACCTTAAAGTTTACTGGTTTCCTGTGCTTGTCCTCTCTGTTCTTCATACGAAGTGCTGTAACCTGCAAAGCCTTGTTGACCTTGTTCCAAATGGTCCTTAGTCTGCTGGTAGCTGCTCGTGATTTCAAGACCCAGGGCTTGGATCAGCAAGCTGCAATGAAACCACACAGCACTGCTCACTGAGAGGAGACAAACACAATGGCTACTACAGACTGTGGGATGGAAAGAGCAGCAACTCTAAACCATGCTGTGAGGATGACGAACATAGCAAATACACACTGCAAGGATGATACATACAGCAGAATACATACTGCAGAGATGATACACACAGTGGAATACTAACTGCAAGATACCTATTTAAAGGACCTCCCACCAATCAGCATCAACCCCAGGCCAGGGAGACTAATAGCAGACAGCTGAGTGAAACCAGACACTTAACTCAGAGGAAAAACTACACACCCTGCTAAGATCTTCTCCTGCTACATGTAACACAGTATATATCTGCAAACGCTCACTAAATTAAGCTAAGAAGTACAATTACATTTCTGTCTGTGCTATTGGCACTGCAGGCAAGAGCTGCCTAGAGGAACCAGCACTAGGGCCAATTTCTGTGCAGCTCTAAAAAATCATGATAGTGGAAGCTCTTCTGCTATGGATGAGTCTTAATTGGCTGATGTCTCAGGATTCTCGTCCTTAAAAACCCGAAATTCCAATCACCATTTACTCTTTGATAAAACCCATTACTGGGAGAAACGCGTCAGAAATCTTAATCATTTGAAAGATAGCAGCTCTCTACTAGTCACAGTATTTTGAGACTATTCGGTTTCTGAAAAGTGACTTTTCATATAGTGGTCATTTATACTGACCATTCACCTTTTATATCAGGACATTCATCCATCCATACAGAAAGTAACAGGTGTAAGGCGTCTTAGAGCGTTGAGTATACCGCTCATGCTCGATTACAAACAGGTGACGTCACCTTCAGCACAGCTGTGATACTACAACCACGAGTGTGGAACTTCCAAAGCGGCTCTGTTTGTGTAAGCTACAGAGACCAGAACTCCCAGGACAACGGACCTTACAGTGATATCAGGCTATTATCCACACTTGGCATTTCACACGGACCTTTCTAAAACCATTGGCACCAACATCTCCAGGGCCCGTGAGTATAATTACTGCCAAATAACCTTGGAGACCATCTAAGTGTGAGTAAAATCTCCAGACAAAACGCAAAATTTATATTTCACAATCACAAATTTTTCAACATAATATACTATAGCAGTGGCAAAATGTTTGACTCGCTAGCCCTACTATCATACTGTTTGCTAGTTTCCTGTTATTGCGCCTTGGCGGCTTCTAAACGGAGAAAAGCATACGGACTGACATTCCAACTAAGTAAACCATTATTTTTCAATCTACCCTGCCTCATATTTAAACTTGATCATATGGAAGAAAAACAAGTGCACAGTTAAACCGGATTACCTACTATAGGTTAACCCCTCCATCAAATGAGTGTCACTTTTTTGCGGACTCTAATCTGAAGTTGAATCTCACATGATCGATCTCTCTATATATTTAATCTATGGTACCGCATATTGCTATTAGTTAGACAATATTGTCCTGAATGTAATTTGTTGCAATTTTATTGTAGAGAGCACTAGTCTATTCTAATTTTATACTTTTACTTTTAATTATGCCACTATAGTAGATATTTCTTATATAATAAAGCGCTCTTATTTGTTTACATATTTTTGCTATATATTGGAGGATTGACTCCCTCCCTAGAGCTGCGGCAATATCAATATTAGTATATATATATTTTTATAATATATATTTTTTATTAATTATTCCGTTGCCAATTACCAAGCGCCTCTATTTCCGTGAGATTAGAATAATCTCTATGTATGTTAATCATAGTACTTTTCCATCTCGTAATAATAAAAATAATCAATGGATAAGAAGAAGGTGTAGGAAAGGGCATTCCAAAAACCAAAACTTTTTATCCACCCTTCCCAATATCTCAGTTGAAAATATTAGGGGGAAAATGAGTGCACACAAATTGCAAATTACCAGCATATATTATACAACACATGCAATGGTAAGGAAAGGCTCAGACCATAGTCTTTATTTGTGAGTGCTGGTGTTAGTGCTGCTACACTAGAATGTATAGTTTTAATGTCATTGCCAAAGACAGTTATGTATTTTCTGCATCACCATGTGGCTCTGAGATTGCATGTGCTGCCTCTAAAAAAAATCTAATACATGCCCAAAAAGGACACTGAGGCCCAAGAACCAATTGTTGGTTCACAAACCTCACACATTTCTGAGATGTGCAACAGGATGAGCAGGGGATCATTGTATATCCGACACTAATGAGGATGATGATAATGAATATGCTGAACAAGAAGTCTAGTGTTGCTGTGTCTTGTAATCTGATTTATTCATTCATGAATGCAAACTTAAATAAAGCACTATTTGACCACCAAAATGGAGGCAACTATTATCCCACTTCCATTGTGTCAACCAGTCTATTCCCAAATACACCCATTGAGATGACCAGGACTTGAAAATTGCCATCCAAATGTGTAGCTGTCTTCTCCTTACCAATCATACATCCTGGAGTTCATATGCAGGAGCTAAACACAAACAAATGGTATGATTTTAGCTGTTTTTATACATTTTTTTAAATTAATAAAAAAACTAAACCAAGACCAAACTTTTGAGACTGAATTTGCCAAAACCAAAATAAAAACCCAACAAATATTTAGAACCAAAACATGGGAGTCGCTACTCTTCTTTTCCTCTCTAAGGGGTATATTTACAAAGAACGATTTTTGAAGGTGATTTAAAATCGTTGCATCTTGCGGCGATTTATCAGCGATGTTGAAATCGTGGTATTCACAAAGAAACGATTTTGTGGCGATATAAAAAATATCACGTGAGTAGCTGCGATTTCAAAATCTCAATATCGCGGCGTTTTACACATAATAATCGTTGCGATATCCTAGCTTCTAATGTTAAAGTATAGGACAAAGTTTTTTCATCACAAAGCGCGTGATTTAGCTGGAAATCGCGTGAGATGGCTGAATTCACGTGAGATTAGTGAATGTGAACTCTATATAAACAGTGTTTGGGCACCATTTTAGTTTGCAGTGTTTGCTAAAGTGGTGTGGTGTGCTTTCTATTGGCTGTGTTTGGTGATTATTAGGATTTTGAATCTTCATTAATTTGAATTTAAAAACTTCATGTAAGTATGATAAATAATAGATTTTTTACTATGTGTTGATATTTTGTGTTCTGAACAAATTATTAGCATAATGTCATGTAATATAGAGTTGGATACAGACTTACTTAAGTGTTAGAACTTTACTACTCCAGGGCTCAAACATGTTAGTTTAAGGGGTAGTAAAGGTCATTGTATTGTTTGCATGCAGGGATATATGTTTGATTTGCTTACTGCACACAGATAATGACCAGCTTTACTATTACAATGTTATTAAGACTTGGTTTAGGAAACATCACCTCTCATCTCTAATACTGTAAGCAACAGTATCAATATGACTCCACTGGTGTCAACATTCTTTTGGTCATTAATTATTAAGTTCTAACACTTAACTTGGTCTGTATCCAGGCCTAGTGCTCACAATAGCTTATCCCCTATTGTTGATGTGTTTTAGTCCTCATGATTTGTGTCACTGACATGAATGTACCCACATAAAGCACAAACAAAGTCACCTTTACAAATCTTAATTGTTTGTTTTTATTATAATTTTTTAACATAGATGAAAAAATAAGAAATAACATCCATTTTCTTTAACTGTGTAAAGCAAAAAACCACCCAGATACATGTTCAAGCTTTTACATACTGTCAGGTGTATAGATATTTTACAATGTTAGAACATGGTTGCCGACTCTTGGCAGCTTCCCTCCGGGAGATCCTGGAGAGAAGCTAGCGACACATGCGGGAGGCGGGGCTTAATGATGCGGGTTATGCAAATCGTGTCATTAGGCTCCACCCCCTGGCTCATACTGACCCATTTTTACTTGAAATAGGGGTCGGGACGGGGCTTGATGCCGCAAATTGCGTCATCAAGTCCCTTCCTGTGCCTA